>JAOQMQ010000005.1:9602928-9626607 GCA_027563845.1 Erythroxylum subrotundum | reverse complement strand
GACGAAATGTATAGATGTTCTGTCGGTTATTTCCGTTGCTAAGCTTCATTTTTCTTGTAGTGCATATACTTAAGACATAAAATTGAAATTAAAAAAATAATAGCATTTTGAAACAAATTATCTCTAGACTTTAAACTACAAAATTTTAATCTCTTTTAAAATTAGATAAAACAAACGCTAAAATACTGGAGTTTATTTTAACCTTAAATCGGATTCGGACCCGGACCGTACAAATATTCTGCTCTTACCAAATCCTTGCCTTCTGTTTTCACTAATACTGGAGTTTATTTTAACCTTAAATCGGACTCGGACTCGGACCGTACAAATATTCTGCTCTTACCAAATCCTTGCCTCCTGTTTTCACTAAACCCTATTAAGTATAAACCCTACGTAGCTTCCCCTCCTCTGAACTTTCAGTCCCCTGTAGTTAACCCGTGACAGTCCTGTTCTCTTCGTCTCCTTTTCTCTAAACTACAAGGCTATCTGCTGGAAAGGGTATTTTGGTGGTCGCGTGACGAGAATAATTACGGTTTGTCGTGGGAATGGCAATGAATAACAACTACAAAGAGTTGGAGGAGCTTGTGACACACCATGTAGACTCCTACGATTACATGGTCGATAGGGGTCTTGAAGTCATGTTGGATAATATCAAACCTCTCAAGATTCATGATTCCTTCACCAATACCTCTCTTTCTCATATCCTTGTGATCAATTTAATGTTGTTGGTTTTTCCAAAAAAAAATAATTTTTTAACGTTGTTGGTAACCGGTTAATGATTTAGATCACTTGTTAAATGTTTGTATCCTTAACTTCTTTTCTTACTTTTCTTGAGTAATCCTAGATTGTATGAGCCTCAGAAAGAACACGGTTCCACGAAGCGGGCTGCTTTGTTGCCCTTTGAAGTAAGTAACTATTTGTTACTTTATTTGAGCGTATGTATTCCGCTAATGGGTGTAATTTAGTTCTTTTTGAACAGTGTCGACAGGCTAAGCTTTCATATACAGGAAGGTTTGAGGCAGATGTTTGCTTTCAGTATCAAGGCCGAGCTGTTATAAGAGAAAAAATTAATTTTGGGCACGTGCCTATAATGTTAAAGGTTAGGATTCTTTTGGTCTTGTTTCTGTTTTGTTTACTTTTAATTTACTTTTCAATCACACGAATTCTTTTGATATGATTTTGGGCCTGATTTGAATTCTAAGCTGAACTGTCATATCTGAACTCAAGAATTGCGTCTCTGTACCTTCAAGACATGAGCTTTTTGTTTTTCACTTGATTGACTTATCTAGTTTTAATTGTTGTAAGATGACTGTTTGAAAACTGGAAATCCATGTGAAAATCTCTTTTTCTTTTCATTTTCTTCCCTGTGTTGGAAGAGCCACAGGAAAATAATTTTGTTGTTCTTATTTTACCATTGGTAAAAGGGAGGGAGCTTATAATGTCAACATGCACTAGCAAGTTTTGCACATTATCTTTACTTTATGGTTCTAAATAAGTGTTTAAATGGATTCTTATAACTTTTAGTAAACATATTTTTGTGATTGTTTGATGTTTTGATGTTTCAATGTTATGTGAAATATGTTTAGGTCAAAAGAATTTTAATGGTGCAAAATAGCATATTGTTTTGTACGTAATCTAATAAATCATAGAACGATTGACATTGTAGGAACTATATGCATGTATTGATGTATGTGCTTTTCTTTATCATGTCTTTTAGACCATCATATTCTTCATTTCGATTTATAATGTGTAACTATGGCAACAGTCAAAGCTTTGTCACTTAAGAGGTGCTGATTCCCAAAAGTTGATCTCACTCAAAGAAGAAGCAGCAGAAATGGGTGGGTAAGTATCATGTTATGGGTCAAATATCTTAAACATTTGAATTCAGCTCGTTGATCTTGTATAAAGTTTTTACTTGGAATATGAGATGGAAGTTGATGGAATGTGGGTTGAAGGGCCAAAGAGTGGAGAAAAATTCAAAGGCTGAAGAAAATAGGAGAAATAAGCCTGTCTAATGGCTGTTATATTGTCTTGTCAGCTATATATGAATGTTTATAACATATTTTGCCTGTACATACACACAATGATACCACCATGCTTCCTGTAGTCTGTCAACTGAAATAGTTCACATTCAATAAAAGGGTGTTGCAGGATGGTAGGGAGGAGCTGTTGCATAATTAATGCTGAGTGATGCAATAAGGCCATAATTTGATCAATATACAGTTGGTCAATCTTTTTATTTTTCAGTTTTCATTTGTTTATATTGCAGTTAGTTTCCTTATTTTATTTTATTCTATTGTCACATGCAGTTACTTCATATTGAATGGGCTGGAGAGAGTTGTTCGACTTCTAATAATGCCGAAGCGCAATTATGTATGTGTGGTTCTCTCTTTCTCTCTCTCTGCTCTCATCTCTTTTGGCATATGCTTCCCTTTGATACTTTGATGTAGTCCTTTGGTAGTGGCTTCATCTAGTAAAGCTTGTTGGTATAAGATAGTGTCTATGAAATATGTTATTTATGCCCGGAGTAAGATTTGAGTGGAAAAAAGCAGTATTGGGCTACCAAAAGCTGCCAATATAGACGCTTGAACAAGGATTGATGTTGACTTGCATTTCTTTTTCTTGCTCATGTGCCTGATTCATTAACTTTTCTTATTTCCAAGTGCCACATTACTGAACCATTATTTTCTGTTCCAGCCTATGAGTATGGTGAGGAGTTCATTTCGTGATAGAAGGGAAGGCTTCACTGATAAAGCAGTTGTGATAAGGTCTATACTCTTGGTGACTTTATCTCATATTCCTGAAATGCTAATTGTTAATTTGCTTACTTGATATCTAGAAAGTGCAAATTAATAGTTTTGAAACTTGATTTGTCATCTCCTTGCAAATTCGGCAAATGTTGTTTGAAAATTCTTGACAATTGATCTTTTATATCTTTTGTTGCTGATTAGTTCATAGTTGCAACTCTTTAGCCTTTTGTCATCTGTGATTTGTTAGAAGCCTCGGTTCTTCCACATTTTATTACCCCATGAGAGTGGAGAAGGATGCATCTAACATTAAACACCTAAATGTCGGCTCACTTTCTTTCTTCAGCTGTTTTTGCTGATTCTTTCAAATAGACATTGTACACAGTTGTTCATTATAAATGGTTGGTCCAATAAAACGTGCTTCCCTTGGTATCAAATTGTTCAGCTTATGTGTCCCTTAATTGTTCATGAATTAGGTTATCTATTTATATAATCCAATTCTTCACAGGCTACCTGCATTCCTGGCCTTTGGTTTTAAAGGAATTCTTGGTTTCATTGCCTTTTTATTTCCTATTGGTTTTGACGGAACTCAATACATAGATTGAGTGCTAGAATTCCATCTTGATCATGGTGTCCCAATGGCTCAACATTGTTTGGTATTTTCTAGTGGTAACCTTTCGTTCATGATGCTCATGTTATGTTGACTTTATAATCTCCATGTTTTTTCATATTATTGTTTATTAATTGTTAATGCTTGCTGTTAGACTTACATTCTGTTCATATTGACACAATGAACTGCTTTCAAGATAAAAGGTGTGCCTATTATATCAAGCTTTTCGTACCCTTTTCAACTCTTGAATCCTTCCATTGTGATTATGAAATTTTTATCTCAGGTGTGTGAGAGAGTATCAATCTTCTTTGATAGATCAATCCTCTGTAACAGTTAAACTGCATTACCTTCGCAATGGAAGTGCTAGACTTGGATTTTGGTAAGCATCTCAGTTCTGTGGCATGAATGAATTCTGGGCTCGTAACGAAAATATAAACTTAATTTACGTTTCACCCTTTGCTTTTGCAGGATAGAGGGAAGGGAATACTTGCTTCCTGCTGGCATGGTTCTTAAGGTAGTGTGCATTCCTAGTTCTGTCATTGGAGTCTCACTTCTATAAGACTGCCATTCTTTTTGTAAGGCGTATTTTTAGTTTCTACAATGTTTTGTTTCGCACAAATAAAGAATTGCAGATGTATTGTCTATGCATTGGCTTTAAAAGAAAATGTGGAAGCTGTAATTATGTCTCTTCTGTAGTTTTATTATTTCCTGTATTTCATATTTTGTTGCCACTAAATCCGCATGTTTATTACTACTTGCAAATGGATGGCTTCACTGTGGTTTTCGTCTGTCCTAGCTTACTTACTACACATCCTGAAAATTGGTGGGAGGATTTCAGCTATTTCAAATGGGTGGATTGGGGTACATTTAAACATGCTACTTTGCTATCCTAGTTCCTTTGGAGAAGAATACCTGGCAAAAGGGAACTTACACCTTTTTGCCAAATGGTGGATTTTTTAGTTCAGCGTGTGACCATGCTCAAATATCTGGGACTTATAGATCTTCATGGTCTATTGATTTGGGTAAGAGGAAAACAAGCTAAATTGGTACTGAAAACTTTAGGTTTTCAACATGACCCCTCACCATTCTCTTAAATGAAATGCAAATAAAATGAGGATATAAAATGCTATTTTTTGAACTTAATAGTGTGATACTGGCAGTTTTTCCAGCCCAAATTCTTGATAGATTTGTCTTATACTTAATTTGCTCATTCTTTTTTCTGGTGTTGAGCGGAAACTATAATACTTACCTCTCCTTATGTACTTACTGTACTTCTTTTATACTTCTACCAGGCTCTTGTCGATACTACAGATCGCGAAATCTATGAGAAATTAACATGTTGCTATAACGAGAAATTCAACAAGGTAAAGGGAGCTGTTGGCTCCGAGCTTGTTGCTGAAAGAGCAAAGATTATTCTTGATGAAGTTCGGGACTTGTCTCTTTTCACTCAGCATGACTGTTTGCAACATATAGGTACTTACTTTTTCAACTACCTAATTATCTGTATTGCTACATCAACTTATTCTTAGTTGGTTTTCGTTGTAGGGGAGCATTTCCAACCAGTTGTAGATGGACTTGAGAATGAAACTCCCTCTAATGTGAGCTGAATTACATTTCCTGCAGTTCTCCTTCTCTGTTTCTGAAATGATGGGAGTTCTTTTGTGAACCTTCTCCAAAGTCTCTGTACCTGAGTTTGTTAGTTTAGGTGTTTTGGCTAACTTTTTCATCTTTTCCCTAACTCTGTTTCTTTTAGGTGGCTCATACTGTTCTAAAGGACTACATCTTTATTCATCTTAATAATTATGATGACAAATTCAATCTTCTCATGTATGTTCCTTTTCTTAACTTCTTTTGATTATTTCATTTATAATCATTTTCATACCTTTTTCCTATGAAATAGTGTCACTTACTCTTTTTCTTTTTCTTTTTCTAGTTTAGGATTCTCCATTATGTCTTAGTTTGATTTGCAAATGAATTTTTTGTTTTTAGCTTCATGTTGCAGAAGCTTTTCTCTTTTACGGATCAAACTTCAGCGCCGGACAATCCAGATTCCTTGCAGAATCAAGAAGTCTTACTCCCTGGGCACCTTATAACCATCTATCTCAAGGCAGGACTAAAACTTAACTCTGTTAATGCCAGTTTTAAGCCAAAGTTGGCAACCAAAAGTTAGACAATGTTTGTTGGATAAATGAGGAAGTCCTTTTGCTTTCAGTTAATATAAATAGATGTTCTGCTGGATGGGGTTGGGGGTTCAAGTTTCTAGTTTTGCCTCTATTTGCTGGCATATGCTTTTTATGTTGATAGCATAGGAAAATTTCAGCCTTTTATTCCAGTGGAGGGTGATGGGTGTTGCATGTCCCTTGTTTGATGTGTTTCTTTAACTGACCAAGAAAAAAGAAGTGACTTCTATAACTTGTATAAAACTGAAAGTTGTGCTTGTACATGTGTCGAAATGTGGATTTAGTTGTATGCTGTGCTGCAGTCTGTCCCTTGACTCACCAGCTATCTTGGAAATCAGATTCTCTTATAGTCAAGAGTTCAGTTTGTTCAGAACTTATAGAATCGTAATATGAATTCTTGGTTCTTTTTTGTTTGTAGGAAAAACTAGAAGATTGGATGCGCAAGGCTAAAAAACTTGTCCAAGAAGAGCTTGGAAAAAAGAACAATTTTAATTTCTTAGCAGGTATTTGACTGCCTCTATCCAATTATTGGAATCGGATTCCTGAAACAACAACAGTTTAATTACTGTCTTATTGATTAGTGTAATCTATTTTAGAAATATTATTAAAGCAGATCATATTATTTTCTAACACTTAATCTTTTTGTTGCGCGGGGAAATGCAGTACAAGATGTTAAGAAGCTCATTGATAAAAACCCTGCAACACAAATTGGCTTAGCAGTGGAAAACTTGCTGAAAACTGGAAGACTAGCTACACAATCAGGTCTAGATATGCAGCAGGTATTAACCTATTTGTGATGGACTCCTTAATTGGGATTTCTCAGTGGCATACATAATTGACAGCATCATCATTATCTATTTTTTCTAAATTATAGGAATAATCTTATGGAAAAGTATATGTCGACTTGGAATGGTACTTCATTTCTGGCACAGCCAATTGTGCAAGTTAGATTTTCATCAAGCATGACTCTTTATCTTTTGCTAAAGGATTTATAATTTTCTTGACGTGAATTTAAGTGTATGTTTAGGCAACTTTATTATTTGTGTATTTTCTGTCATTGTATATGGTTTGCAAATTGAAATCTCTCTTCGGTAATCTTGGCTTTTGTCCTATGGTTCTGTTTTGTTAGTTTTGATGGCAATATGCATTACTCAAAGTAGAGATGCCTTTGTTTTGCCCTTGGTTTCCAAAATGGTATTCTTGAAAAGTTGGATTTTCAGTAATCTTTGATTTTTGCTTCCAGTTACTCGTGGGTAGTCATGGTACCCAAAATTGTTGAGTTAATTACACAAGATCCTCATGCGGTATCACTTTTTTAATGCCCTTATGGTTTTAATTTCATCAAAGAGGATATTCTGGTTTGATATTTAGTCAAAATGCCCTTTCAATTATATTTTATTGTATTATTTTGAAAGATTTTGAACAGAGTAATGTAATTTAATGTAAACAGTAACTAGCAAAGGAAACAACAAAAGTTGTATTGCAATTACAGATAGAATATTGAGGAATGTGCCTATTTGACCAATTATTTAACTACAGGCCCTCTTTATTGAAATTAAAATCACAGGGAGTTTTTTGAAAGGTAGATACCACGGGGGGGTTCTGATGGAACCCAAATTTGTTTGACATTTCTTAAACAATAAGTCAGTATTGATACGAAGTTGTTACTGATCCCTGATGATTTTTATTCAAGGGTTATAGAAAAAGTTTTAGAGGGGATCCTCATTACATCAATGCTTTGTTATTATTATTATTATTTCTTGGGTTGAAATAAGTTTTGTGCTGACCTTGTGTTTCTTTATTTTGGAATGCAAAAAGGGTGATATGAGCTTGAACCTTTTAGGAACATAATTTTGGTTCTGAAATAATGTAATATTCAATCTGGGTGGGTCGTACCAAGTCCTAGTACCTGCTTCTATGTGCTATACTGTTCTGATATATTTCATTGTAGATTGTGGTAATCATTGCGGGCTCCTACTTTACTGGATTCATATTTCTTAAGAACCATGACTTTTTTGGCATTATGTGTTTAATATTTTTATTTTTGATAAAATTAGAAAATATTTATTCTTGTTATGTTTTGCTTTATTAGAGGGCTGGTTTCACAGTTCAAGCTGAGAGGCTTAATTTTCTACGGTTTTTATCATTTTTCCGAGCTGTGCATCGAGGGGCTTCATTTGCGGGGCTTCGCACAACAAGTGTCCGGAAGCTGCTACCTGAGTATGCAGCAACTTATAATTATTTTTTGGTCAATTATGTGGTATTTCTAATAATATATGATGTGTTATGCTATTCATCAACAGATCTTGGGGTTTTCTCTGCCCTGTTCATACACCTGATGGGGAGCCATGTGGCCTACTGAATCATATGACTTGTTATTGTCGTAAGTGCAATATTTGTAAAAATTTTGTTTCATTGGATTTGTTTTCTAATATTAATTCTTAATTGGATGTTAATCAATTATTTCAATCCTCTTTAATAAACAACTTCATGTCTACTTATTTTTGGTTCTGTCTTGGTACTTCTTCCTGGGATATTAAAAGCAAATTTAAATTAATATGTCAGTTAAGATGTTTCTGAATGGAATGAGGAGGCTTCAAATCTTGGAAATACAAAATTCAGAGCCTTATATGTCCATTGAAAAAATTGAGTTCTTTTGTTTTGGGATTTTCAAATTAGAGTGCAGAAGATTTGTGCTGTGTCAATGCTGAAAGTACAAGATCACTAAATTATAACAATGGTGTCACATATATAATTAATAGTTATGTAGAAGGCATGGTGTCTCAGCATGAAACTAGTGAGTACAGTATCTCTTTTGATACAGTACTTAAGGTTAAGATACATAGATTATTTTTGCCATCTATTTTAATGTTTGCTCTCTGTTATCCATGCAAAAGATTATAGAGAGAAAGAAAAGATATAGAATAGAGAAAGAAAAGATATAGACTATGTAAAATACAGGCTTCAAGAGGAATAAAGATGCTTTGAGGAAAAAAGTTAGGAAGGAATTCATCTTTATTCCTATTTGTGGGATGCTTTAAGTTTTTTTCTCTAATGAAATTTTGAAACCTTTTCATATTTGGACATTGTCTTTCCATGCAGACAAGGTCTGTTGTATTCATGCAATTGTGCTTTAGAAGTTCATACTAACTCTATGTTTGTTAGTTCTACTTGGTGAACTTTTATTACATTAGTTCCGCATTTTGGCTGATTAAGAATATTTGCCTTCAATATTCCACTTCAAATTTTCAAGGTATTTTCATCTAGGGTATTACTTCTAATTTTGATCCTTTTCTCACTGATTGTACCAGGAGTTACATCATACTTTGACTCACAAGGGCTGGTAAAAGATTTTTTTGATATAAGAAAATCTATTCTCAATGTTCTGACTGGTCTTGGAATGACTTCTTCATTGCCAAAGCTTGTGCAACCTGGTCCTCCCCAAGTTCTGTCTGTTCTTTTAGATGGCCGTGTTGTGGGTTTTATACGTTCCAGTGAAATTGAGAAAGTTGTTGCTCATTTACGAAGATTGAAAGTGTTGGCTCCTTCATTGGTTTGTCCTAGCTGGACTTTTTCCCTCATATGGTTTATTTTTATTGGTTATAAACCTCAGTACTTTTTAAAATAGTGGATTATTTTCCTTAAAGATATTTGGATGGAATAATGCAGATCCCTGGTGATTTGGAGGTTGGATATGTTCCTCTGAGCGTAGGTGGTGCATATCCTGGTTTATACCTCTCCACATCACCATCCAGATTTATTCGTCCAGTTCGGAATCTTTCTATTTCCTCAGAGGGAGGTCGAGATATTGAACTTATTGGCCCATTTGAACAGGTTAACAGATAATAGGACACTGTCTGCTTGGTATACTTATTATTCATGGCTCAGCTGCAGTGGTTAACTTGCTACCTTTTTTCTGTTTCTGTTTTATCGAAGCATAGGTATTTATGGAAATAAGATGTTCTGATGGTGGAAATGGTGGAAGAAGTGATACTTTTCCTGCAACTCATGAAGAAATTCATCCAACTGCAATGCTTAGTGTGGTTGCTAATCTAACACCTTGGTCAGATCATAATCAAAGCCCACGAAATATGTACCAGTGTCAGGTTTTGATCTAATATAGGGTCATAAAAGTGGTGTATGGTCGATAACATTTGCTTGTAATGTTCTTTAAATTCAATATTCTAAGTCTGTAATTTGTTTATTTTAGATGGCAAAGCAAACAATGGGTTTTTCTTTGCAATCTCTTCCCTTCCGTGCTGATCAGAAGCTATACCATCTTCAGGTATGTCTTATAATTGTTTTCTTTAATGTTCTTTGTGTTGGCTTCCTTGATGAGTTTCTACAAGTACATTTCTGTAAATGGCTTTTAGGTGATGCAATAGTCTATTGTTTATATAACTCTCATTTTCATTTTCTTGTTTGAAAAAGTGGAAGAAGATTGGAATTTTATGCATGGTCTTGAAATACTCGTGGATTGATAGCAGGACAACATAGTTCAAAATTCCTAGTCAGCCGTTAAGAGTATTTTTGTTTGTTGAATTTACAACCTACTAAAAACACAACTTTTTCTGGGTTTCCATTTTCTTTTTGATCAAGTCTTAGTTCCAAAACTTCATTTTAGTGATAGAAAGATCCCATAAGCAGGAATATGGTTCTTTGCATATGGCCAAAACTCCTCATGGCCTCCAGAATAAATAATTCCAGAATAGATAGTGGATATGGTGCCACTCCATCTATTACATGTATTGCCAGTGTCCATAACTTAGCCTAATCCTGTTGGGTATGGAAATTTAGCTAAATAATAGAAGCATTTGCATTCACATTTGTAATAGGTATGCTTGCGGTTCAACTTGTTCAGAAACCATGTTCTTGACATTAGAAAATGATGTAATTTGTTGTTGCATTTCTGTTTGCTGTGGTTTGTCTTTTTGCTCATCCTTCTATATGTATTCTGGGCATTTGCAGACTCCTCAATCCCCTATTGTACGCACGAGTGCATATACAAAGTACAATATTGATGAGTATCCAAACGGCACAAATGCAATAGTGGCTGTCCTTGCATATACGGGGTAAATGTTGAATAACTTATATGATTCAGTTATTTTACCAATTCTTCTAACAATTTATGTTACCAGATATGATATGGAGGATGCCATGATTTTAAACAAGTCATCTGTAGAACGTGGAATGTGTCATGGACAGATATATCAGGTTTGCATTTATTAACCAAAAAAAAAAAACTAAACACATAAGTGATTTAAGTTTATATCTGTTCTTGCTGCATGTACAGCTCCATTGCTTGAGGTCAACCTTCTATCCTCTCTGATTTTTATATTTTTCCTGCTTGAACATCAGCTTTATACTACACGGTACTTGACCCGAGTTAGTTTGCCAATATTAGCTTCTATACTTTTATCAATATCATCAACATATATATATATATACATATATATATATTGCATGGCATCCAAAGCAATATGTATGTTTGGGTAATAAGTATAGTTCGTGAACAATTGTAGGCTTATGTTTGGGTAATAAGTATAGTTCATGAACAATTATAGGCTTAAAGTGATGTATCTTACTGACTTGTGATATGAAATAAGCTTACCATAAATTCTTAACTATGAGGCACCTAACTTTTGAGTTTTGTCGTCGTAATCTAAGAGTTTAGAATACCATATCACCGTTAAAACAAATTTATAGTACTCGTCATAATTCTCATAATTTAGGCTTCATGGTGGGATATTAAACGAAGGATCTGTTTGTGTATTAGAATACTTGTGGGAGTCCTAGCTCAAATTCCTTACTGGAAGTGGTTTACCTTAGGAGGATAATTATGCTCTTGGTTCTTTCACCTGAAAATGTTGTTTATTTCTTTGAAAATATCTGCTCAAATGACAAAACATTTTAAGTGCCTAATTTTCATTCTTTCATCATGCAATGAGTCCTAAATGCAGTACTCATAATCAATGCTATTCTAATGATATCCATCTTACCTATTTCCTAATTTGTGTGTTTATCCAATCTTTTAATTGTATTTCCTAACATGTATGGTTATTCAATCTTTAACCGCATTTTGTAATGAATATGATTATCCTATCTTTAACCGTATTTCCTAATATATGCGGCAGACTGAGACCATTGATTTAGCTGATGAGAGTAGTAGGTCAGTTGCGGCACAAAAAATGTTCAAAAGAAGCAACATTGATAAATCCTTGCATTCTTTGATTGATTCTGATGGGCTTCCATATGTTGGTCAGGTTAGCCCCCTTTTATCTAAATTTTCCTTTTCTTCTGTCGTCTTGTTATTCTTATTTATGTTTTTCATTCTTGTTTTCTACACATGCACTACATGCATACTTGTTATCTTGTGAGATTATGATCCATTCTTTCAATTTGGGTTTCAGAAAATACATCCAAATGAACCCTATTGTAGCGTTTACAATGAGGTAACAAACACAACCAGAACGAATAACCGAAAAGGTTCAGACCCTGTTATTGTTGATTACGTTGCTGTTGATACAAAAAACAAGAAGCATCTTCAAAAGGTAAGTTTATTCTCTTTTCTATATTTGATTTTTCTTATGGGAATACATTGAAGAACATGAAATTGTTTATTCCATTTAGTTAATAGGGTTTTGTATATTATTTCAGTACTCTTTTTCCCCTTTTGAGTTATTGCTTCTTTGCCTAAGCAGGTGAACATACGGTTTCGTCATACTAGAAATCCAATCATTGGGGACAAATTCAGCAGTAGACATGGACAGAAGGGTGTCTGCTCCCAATTATGGCCAGATATTGACATGCCGTTTTCTGGAACTACTGGAATGCGTCCTGATCTGATAATCAATCCTCATGCATTCCCTTCGAGAATGACTATTGCAATGCTTTTGGAAAGTGTTGCTGCTAAGGTATGTAGATTAATAAATCTTTGAAATAATAATAAAAGCGTGTTGAGAAAACAACTTTTTATTGTTCCACTTATAAGAATGTAAATGTGCAGTGTTGCACCTAATGCAGAAAGAGAACAGTTTTCATGTCCTTTTACTATTAGTTTCATGCCCTTGTACTACTAAAAAATGTAGATATTTGTTGAAATGAACTCAAATCCCAATTAAAGATTTGAAGCTTGCAGCAGTTTGAGCATAGAAAGAAGGTGACAGACTAGTCTCCATTCTTCTGATACAAAGTTGGCACTGAAGACCATAGTATATAATCTTTTCAAAGCTTTATGCCAAGCAAGATTACTATTAAAAGGGATATTGGAACAATACTCTGTGCACGAAGTATGGTCTTTCCATCACCCCAGGTGTGGGGACTTTTATCATTAGGTTTATATTCTGGCCTGGGAAACACGAATGATTGGAAACCGTACTCCCAACTCTGCTCAAGCTTATATTTGACACTACTTTCCTGTCATAAACTTAATTCTAAAAATGCTTTTGCTCAAATGTCGGGCACACATTTGTACATGTGAAAGGTTAAAAAGCAGGATACCTTGTGAATTTGTCCACAGGGAGAATGTACTAGTTCATATATAAAAAAGGGGGCTAATCTTTTTGTGTTGATAGAATTGTTTTAGAAATTCATAGAGCAGAAAATGACTTGTACTGTTGTAAGGAAGAATCCTTTAGTGCCTTAATAACAAATCGTGGAAGAGAAGCAAAATTTGAAATAAGGAAGAATCCTTTAGTGCCTTACTTAATAACGAATCGAGGAAGAGAAGCCAAATTTGAAATTAGTTTCCTGCTTGAACCATTTCTTAATGCAAAGTTATCTACTGTTGTCACTACCTCCACCTCATTAGTTTATTTGCCTCTTGCTTTTTTCATCATTTTTATCCAATAAATGCAATTTGGTTTATGGTCCTTGATGCTCTTGTTTTCTTAAAGAAAAATGAAATTTTGGTACATCTGAAAGCATAAAGGCTCCGATAGGATGTAATGTGATTGTTCACTTCGTTTATCTGGTAACTTGTTTTTCTTTAGCAATAATTTGAAGAAGGTGCAGAAAAGAATAATGTGTTCTTGCATAATTTTTGTCTCAGGGAGGGAGTTTAAATGGGAAGTTTGTTGATGCAACACCATTTGCTGGTTCAGTCAAGAAAAGTAAAGGAGAAGAAACCAACTCAGAATCTGAGTCACTAGTTGATGAACTTGGCAACATGCTGAAGTCTCATGGGTTCAACTATCATGGAGTTGAGGTATTATATAGCGGGGTTTATGGGACCGAACTTACATGTGAAATATTTATGGGGCCTGTTTATTATCAGCGGCTTCGCCACATGGTTGCAGACAAATTCCAGGTTAGAGTCGATGCCTGCAGTTGATGTGACAATTTAATTCTTTTGTGTTGTGCATTTGGTATCCAAGCACCAATTTACAATCTTTGTTTTACTGTGATCTATGTTTCTTTGTGATGCTTTCAATTATTTGTACAGTACGTTTTTCCTGCTCCTCAAATCTCCATTATGATTAATATCCAACCCCATTTTGTATTTATGTTGGTTTCCTACTCTCAGCTTGCAAACTTTACTTCATTCCTTTTTTTTTTTTAATATCATTATCCAATTCCTCCCCGTGACTGCTCTTGGCTATGTTAGAGGTGCTTGAGAAGAAAGTTTAATAATGGCCTTTGCCTGTATGACTGTCACTCGATATGTGTATGTTTGATTTCGAGGAATACGCAGGTGAGAGCAACTGGAGCTGTGGATCAGATAACTAGACAGCCAATCAAAGGAAGAAAACGTGGTGGAGGTATCCGTTTTGGAGAAATGGAACGAGATTCTATGCTGGCTCATGGAGCTGCATACTTGTTGCATGATAGGCTGCACACATGTTCAGACTATCACATTGCTGATGTGTGTTCATTATGTGGGAGTGTACTCACAAGTTCGTTTATCCAACCGCAAAAGCGAGCAGTGCGGGATATAGGTGGCTTACCTCCAACCTCAAATGCTTCGAAAAGGGTAACGTGCCATGCCTGCCAAACAAGCAAGGGAATGGAGACAGTTGCAATGCCTTACGTGTTCAGATATTTGGCTGCTGAATTAGCATCCATGAACATAAAAATGACCCTCCATCTGAATGATGGATTGGAGGCATGATGATTTTGACAGTATGTATGGTTAATAGTTATTGTATAATTTGATTTAGGGATGGAAATCCTGATAGAGGAATTTTTGTTAGTAAAGTTTATTGATTGTAGCATGCAAGTGGATTCAAATTCATTAATGGATACTTGAATTGAATCTTGTTTTCTGTTATGTTTTGATCATCTCAACCAGCTCTTCTCAGAACCCGCCCATTATGTTGATACGTGATTTTTTATGATTAAAATGATGAAATTTTATTGTTCAAAGTTAAATCTTTAAAGTTTTACCATGCAGCTTTAATATATGAAGTCTTTTAGTAAATTTAATTTGAATATTTTTGCCAAAATATAAGTTTGATTCTAACATCTTTCTCATCCCTAATCCTTAATCCATCCGCCAGCTCTGACAGTTCCAGGTTGGATATAGTTTTTCACTTCCCAATATTACTAGTGGATTTGGTGGTGCTGTTCAAGACATGAACGATGGTGGTGGCGGTTTCATACCAATTATCCTAGTAGTATTGAGATTGGATGAATCAGAGTAAGAACAGAATAAATAGGACAGGTGATCTGTTCCTTCCGTAAATGTGCACTAACCTAGCCTCGTCTATTGAGTCCTTGAATTCAATAGACCAAGGTTTGCGCTGGAAGTTACTACGACAAAGATGGACTATGCTTTTCGGTGAAGGTTAAATTAGTATTACAATTTCTTCAGTTGATAAAGGAAACCAGACAAATTCTACAACCCATATTATTTCAGAACCAAAAACATGCGGTGGTGATACAGTAACCGAGTGGTTCTTTAGCAATTCTTATGCTAATCCCAACTCACAATAACAACAATGATAGCGGAATTGGCTCCAATTCCGATTACCTTGGCAAATTTGACTAATCCACCAAGTCCAGCCACACCTAAGTTCCTTGTTTGTCGAGTCCATAATATCACAAGGGACTAGACATTGTAATGTCTGCGTAAAGGAGACGAGCACTTCCGTCGAGCAGAAGGTTGCCGGGGATGCGAACTAGGAACTGTTCGTCAGTCACCATAATGCTGGAGAAGCTTCCATGTGTGCTACTTCCTACTATATATGAATATTACCTCTAAACCAAACACAGACATGATTTCCAACGAGTCACCAAACCAAAGACATGCATGTCGATTTTCGGATTAGGAACACGGGAAATTAGGATTTTTTTTTTCACATCGCGTGGAAAAGGTTTATCAATATAAGAATTTACGGTAATTAGGATTGTTTAGATTAACAATAGTTTCTATTAAAAAAAAAGATTAAAAAGAGTTTAATTATATTATTTTGGTTAAATTAGAGTTTATTAAAAATTAAACAAAATTACATTTAAATTAATTTAATTTAATTACATAAATAAGTGACACTTTATCACATTTAAGCATAAAAGAGTTTAATTAGGATAAATCATATTATTTAAGTCAAATTAAGGTTTATTAAAAATTATATTAAAATTAATTTAATTTTAATCAAACAAATATATTTCACTTTGTCACTGACATATACATTACATAATAAGATTCAAATGTTTAATAAAAAAATAATAGATAATAGATTTGTGTTACTTTAGTATTGACGTGATATAGAATAAACAAAAAATTAACTTTGTCTAAATTTTCATCTATTCAAAATTGTTGAACTAAAAGAAGTTATAATAAATGTTTTAATGATAATATAAAATAGTTGTTACTAATAATTTATTCCTTGATGTTTTAAAAAGAAAGTAACATGAAATGAAGTCAAGAAGCAATAGGTGGAGATCAGATGCATTCAAGTCGAGTAGAAGACTAAGATCACGAAAGATTAAAGCACAACAAGTGTACAAAAATACTTGTTATCTTTCTTGTATATCCTATTTGATTATTTTAATGCTTTAGGAGCTCTTCATGCATAAGCATTTCATGTTTTGAACTTAACGTGTAAATCTTTTTTTTTTAATCAATAGGAATCATGGTTTTTATTTTAAAGAAAATCCAATTAATCTTTAAAATATTCTTTATGAAAATTTTGAAACGTTCTTGTATCAATTAATCAACAAAATGTGGTTTAATCTTTGAAAGAGCTTAAAAGTTAAAAACATATTTTGAAACACATTGGTCGACCAATGTACAAATGTGATCGACCAATATGTTGTTTTAGAGACATTGGTCAATCAATATCCAAAATAAGATCAATCAACATGTCAAGAACTTAAATAAAATTGTGTACAATGAGTTTGTATCCATTGATCGACTAACGTGCCAATTTGGTTAACCAATGTCAATATTATTATCCGTTATAATAACTATTTTTGTGTCCAACAATATTTTGGAGCGAGTATGGGTTAAATGTTTAGGGTTTTGGTTGTTAGACATTTTTATGATACTTTGGGGTTACAATAAGACATTTTGAATAATTTTTTTTGCATTTACACATATTCATTCATTGGTTATGAAGTGATTGAGAGCAATTGAGCATTAAAATGAACATCAATTAGGGTTGGCATTATTAGATATACCGAGAAGTATTGAGGTTCCTCTTTACCCTTAAAGGAAGATTATATGGTTGCTCCTCTTTGCCAATTGAAGATTATTGTAAGATGGTTTCTCTTCACCTGGTTGACAAAAATGGGTTAATTACAAAACAATTCAAAAAACTTTACTTAATTTTGTAATTATAGCCCAAATTTAAGAAAGTGACAGTTAAATACTCAAACTTTCAATTCTTTTCAATTATAGTACGACATTAGTATTTTCATTAACGTTGTTGACGTGATTACGACATAAGATAGAAATCCTAAACACTTATACACTTTATACTTTAAGTTTAACTAATTAAGTTTATGATTAATTACCAAAAAAACTCCCAAACTTTCGTGAATTTTTCAATTATAACTTGAACTTTAAAAAGTGGCAATAAAATGCCCAAACTTTTAAAAATTTTCAATTTTAATCCGATGTTAGTGCCTTTGTTATCTTTGCTGACGTGACAGTGTCATATGTCCAGGGACCCTCATTAATCAGACATGTCAGCGTAATTAGCAGAAGTGAGTTAGATTATTAAAACGACACTGTTTCAAGAAGATATAAAATCATATCTGTCGATCCTCCCTCATCCTAAACGCGTGAAATCTTTAAGTTTGTTGACATTGTTTCGCCCCTCCCTCCTAGACGTACGAAATCTGTTTGTTTTGATCCCTCCTCTCAGATGCACGAAATCCGTAAGCTTTTCGACATTTTCCTCCCATGTGTAAGAAATCCCAGACGCAGTATTTCCATGTTCTCAGTCAATTTTCTCCCAATACCCACACCATCTCCCATCATCGAAATTTCCCCTTCTCGATGCCCTTAACCCTTCACAGTCAGCAACGTGAAGGTTAGTTTTTTTCACGTTGTTATAGGAAAATGATAGACTAAATGTCTGTTTGTTTTATTTCTCCTTTCAGTTATCTCAAGCAATAATAAAATGTCTAATCAAGCAATGTAAGAAAAGGAAACTAGGAATCTAATCTCTACTTTCCGTGTCTATACATACAAATCTCATGTTTTCTCTATTACAAAATTTGGCATGGTATCTCCAACTTAACTCACTATAGAACATGGTAAAGAGATAGAGTAGCTAGCCGTAAGAAGGGGGTTTTGGTGTTTGAAATATGTTAAGAGGGGAGAAAAAGGAAAGTGATGTGTAGGGTGTGTTAGTGTGTAGTAAGGAAAAGGGTAAGGTAGAAAATGGAATGTGAGTGAAGCCAGACACTCCAATTAGTACGTGGAGTTTATAATAAGAAAAGTTACCTTAAACACTTTTGTTAGCTTACATGAAATCATGTCCTTATGTCTGATGCCTCTTCTGGCTTTGGAACAATTCTTACACTATCCTATGAATAGAGACTCATATTTATCTTCACAAATCAAATGTCAAAGCAACAACATAATGGCTCCACCTACAGAGATTATGTATTAATTATTTGCATTAAACCATATATGATTGTGAGAGATGGTTACTTGATGCACCCTAAAGATTTTATCAGACCAAAAATTATTGGAATTATATAATGGAAAGAAGAAGTAATAAACATTTATTTTAATAAAAAAGATGAATACGCTTGAGGTTAGAAGAATTTTTCTTTTAATTAAGGTTGAGTTACATGTTCAAAATAACAAACAAAGATAATTATACATAGCATAAAAGGTTAGTGCTGAAGGTGGAAAATGATGAGAAATATAGTATAAACAACATTGTATGGTACTAAATTTTCGTTCAACATGTTTTGATTAATGAAGAATGGATCTTTATCTTTAGGTTTGTGATAGAGGAGGATGTATGAAGAATTATGAAAGCTATTTTTCTACCTAAATGATAAAGTTAATCTTCTTATAGATGAATCATATGTAAGAACATAAAGAACGTAGACAATGCAAAGTATATAGAATTGAAGTCCTTTGAGATTTAAAAGTAAGAGTCAACCTTCAAGGCAACCTGAAATTGTTAAGGTAGTTATTTTAGTTGTATAACAAATGTCCTATCATTCATGAAAATTAACTTTATGTTTATCTTCAATGTGTATAATTCAGCAAAAAAGAGGAAGGCCACCAAAAACCGAAGCCCCTTCATGCAGTATTCGTAAACATCCAGTTCAAAGACTATCACAATCAGTATCTACAGGCTGCTCAAATACTACATCTTCTATGTTAAGAAGAGAAAAGACAATGGTTAGTGAATATTAATTATAATATCTAAGCTTTATTTCTAATTTTATAAAATTATAATTCCTTTTGTTTTTACAAGTAAGTAAAGGATACGGAGTAATATTTGGGAAATAAGTAGTGGGAATACCTACTTTACAATAAGTTAGTTAAATACATATTTATACTACTTATATGTAATTATAAGGAAGATAGTAATATTTACTGGATTGGTTGTTTATGCTTTATAGATGGGTGGGAGTGAATGTCAAATGTTACAACCTCCGAATACTAATGAAACTACTACTCAAGCATCCCAAAATACAACTGCCAATACAACTCAACCTAGGAGGAGGATCAAACTAATAGAAAAAAAGATCTGCTACTAGAAAATCTTAAGTTGTACAATTGCTGTTATGTTGTATAGTTGCTATGTCAAGTGTTTACCTAATTCACAACTCTCATCTATTTTTATCTCTATGCCTTGTTTGATGAACATACGTGACACTGCTGTTACATTTTATATTTTACGTTGAGTTTGATTCACTTTAACTGAGTTCTTGTTTAAATTTATAGTTAAAGCTACTTCTGCAGTTATTGGACTGGCAACTTTTACGCATAGATCTCCATGCCTTATTTGATAAACAACTTTCATGCCTATACAAATCCAATCACAAGAATCCAAATTTCTTTCTGGATTGATTCTGTTCCATTGTTAATTCTAGGAGTGATTACATTTGTGCTTTTCATGGTGTTATTGAACATTTTTCAGTCTTCCCTTAAAAACATTATGTACTCATTTGGTTACTAGTTACGTCTAATTGTCTATATATTGGTGAATTTTCTATGAAATTCTTTTTGATTGAATATGTTTAATATCATTTTCATATTTTATGTTTCAGCTACATGTTTTTGATGATCAACTTTTCGGAGCTTATGTATCCGAGATTTTAATCGTTAATTGCTTGCATGCTTGAAAGTTTGTTTATGTAACATATGGAATGTTAGGATAAAGTATGCAAATAGATAAAGCTCATAAACTATCTCAGTTTTTTGTTCAAGAAATTAAAGAGATTTATTTTTGTCAATAGGGATTGAAATATTAATGATTATTGTCTTGGCTAAAGGTTACTCTTCTTTCAGAAAATGGGATGATCATGTTGGTTGAGCTCAGTTCAAAGACAAGTATAAGGATTATGTACTTTCTAGGTCTAATGAGACAAGAATAAAGATTCCTGATAATTTGGACAATTTGTAATTTTCTCAGTGTGGGTTGAGTTATTTGTGGACTAAATCTCCTGTTTGTGGACTAGATTAGGGTGTTTTTTTTAATTAAGATTGCTCCATAGTTTAGTGTGTGGAGGCAGGTGCTTGAGTAGGAATGTGAATTGGTGTAAATATTTGATAGTATTTTATATTTTTTCTAGACATTGTACTAGTTTTATACATATTTATGACTTAATTGAACTGTTTGTCTACATCCATAACATTCCATCTTCAAATTTTTGATCACTTTGCTTTCAATAACAACATATTGATGTTAAGCCTTGCGTTTTTTAAGAGTACTCATAGTATAATGTTGTTTTCAATTGGGAGGCATGAGTAATGTATATATAGTGCCATAGAAAAGATGCTATATATGTTGATTTTCTTCTCATTCCATTATTATTATTATGAATCCTTGAAATTTTCATAATCATTTTCATTATGTAAGTTTGTCCCAAAGGAATAGCTAGGCTTGTTATCTGAGCTTGGTACAACTGTTTGTCTGTTTCAGTGATTTGAAATTTGGTAAAATATCAAAGTTTAGAGTATGGAGTAGTTTTTTTGATCAAAGGAGCATGATCACTTTAGTTGCAGTAAAACTATGTTCTCTTGCAAATCGGTTTACTCTCTATCTATGCCAACTTTCTAACTTCTATGTGCTAACTTATGTCACCTCAACTTGTGCATCCATATTGTTGTGATTCTCAGAGGCAAAATGGAGATCCACTTTGTGTTTATATAGATCTTGAGGCTGATAAGAAAAGATTTGGTTTTGAGGATATATTCATTAGCTATCATGCTGAAGATGATGTACAGTCAACTTATGTTGGTGCACTTTTTCATAATCATTGAACTATCATGCGTCTCCTTGGAAGAACAATGCAAGTGTTAACTAATATTTCATTCTTTTCTTTACATCACTATTAGTTCCTTTTCTTTTCTAATTAATAATTTCATGTTCAAATAGTTGAACTTACAGTGAATTTTGTTTCCTTATCCTAAGGACACTCTTGTTTATTGGTCCTCTTTATGATGTCTTACTCAAAGAAATCGGCTTGCCAAGAGTCTTCTGAGCTTGCTGCCTCACCATTCGTTTGACAAATGCTTCAACAATGTTGGTGGCTAGACATGGCCTTTTATCTCTATCAAGTATGTGCGAATGATGCCAGTGTAAAGCCAAAGTGGTGGGATCATCTACATTGTGTCATATCTCAATACAAGTTTGTTCTTACCATTGAAAACACCATGATAGAGAGCTATGTGATTGAAAAATTGTTTTATGCTTTATATGCTGATCCAGTTCCAATTTATTTTAGTGTATCAATTGTGTGGGATTTTATCCCTCCTCATTCTATAAAATCTTAAGCGAAAGGTTGCCTCCCACTAATTATTAATATCATTGACCAAGAATATAACAAGTAACTTAACTTTCTGATCCTTTAGGCAATTAACAAACTGATATAACATCTCTATATCTTGAATCAATCTATATGCTACAATCAGATCTAAAGATTCATCAAAGTTCAGGGATTGGAAATGCTTAAACTAATCAACCAATTCTATCAAAATCTTCATAACTTGGTTATAATTATATCATTACTGACTCTCAAAGAGCTTCTATTGATTTTCAAATAGCTTAGTCATACACCTCAACAACTCATTATCACCCTATCTAACCTTCCTTCATAACTATTTATACACATAACTTTTCCTTAACAACATGAAAAGCTTACAACTAGACTTGTCAGTGGGTCAGGCTGGACCTAGACTTGTTAATGGGTTAGAGGGTGGCCTGTGGCCCGATGGGCGGGGATAGGTCGGCCAGTGGCCTAGCCTACGGTTTGACGGGTCACGGACAGGTTGGGCTAACTCAGACCAACATATTTTTTAAAAAGAAAAACGTCAAAATCGATGTCGTTTATGAAATAACAGTTAAGCCACGGGCTGGGACGGGCCATAGGTCTACCATGGTTTGCTCGACCGGGTCATGGGCTGAGGGCCCAGCTAGGGCTGACCATGGTTGGCTCGTGGCCCGGTCAACCCTGACCAAAATCGAGTCGGGCCACATTTGACATCCCTACTTACAACTGAATATTAAAGTGGCAGGTGATTCAATAAAAGATAAAATAGTCCCAATAAACATAATAGTTACATTTGTTCTTCTAACTATTACAATGTCTACATTTTTTCGTACTTATATCTGACGCTTAAGCTATGAAATCGCATAAGACCTATAAAATAAAGATATAAACATAAATATTAGGACTTATGACAAATTTGCATTATACAAATATATTTTCACAATGCTTACTTCTTGTGAACAATAATACATCTTCCAAACAAGACTCTTACCACAACGCACAGAAATTGTTTGACATATTTTCTAATAATAACAAACTTTCATGTCTTTCATAAATATCAAGTACCTACAAGAGACCTTCAATTTGAATAGTGATTAATATGAATTTATTCGATTGGCATTGCTAAAAACAATAATTGAAATACTTACTTTTTCATTAATGCATTCATAAAAATGTTGACCAATGTTAGGATTAGCATTTAAAATCCATAAATTCACCTTCTCATTACATCTAAATTATATATAGAAATATCAATATTAATTATAATTGAATCCAACTAAATTATCATGTAAAACAAATAATATATATTACAGTTATTTTACCGTTGAACATAATGCTTTCTCTTCACAAAATTGATAATATATCCTTTCATCTTTTGCTACACTATCAAAAGAACAATAAATAGCACCCTTGAATCCATTCACAACACCTTAACACTTTTCTCATGTTAAATATATACCAGGTGCATACCTAACGAAAGCTACATATACTTTGTTTCTGTCCATATTTCTTTATCGTATTACAATATCATCATACAAACATTTAATTACTACCTTAAATGTGGGACTACTGTGATTTGTTTTCATAAATTCACCCTACAAAGAATGAAATGTCAAAAATGGTGAAGAGAGGCCACATCATTACTACACCTATAAACTATTGATTGAGCCCAAGTTTATATTATTAATTGGCTGCATTTTCATAACTGTTAATACACTTCTTGACTCCTAATTGG
>JAOQMQ010000005.1:9587537-9601013 GCA_027563845.1 Erythroxylum subrotundum | reverse complement strand
TTGTGGTTAAAAGTTTTCTATTAATATAATTCATAGAACTATTTTAAAATGAAAATGATATGAAAAAATGTCCTTAAGTGATATTTTACCTGAAAAACAAAGATAAAAAATAGAAAAGGAAAAAATATTGTCTGCGATCACGTTCGTGTATGTGTCTGCAACTC
Source organism: Erythroxylum subrotundum (assembly GCA_027563845.1). Taxonomy (NCBI): domain Eukaryota; kingdom Viridiplantae; phylum Streptophyta; class Magnoliopsida; order Malpighiales; family Erythroxylaceae; genus Erythroxylum; species Erythroxylum subrotundum. Next base: position 9,600,849 of record JAOQMQ010000005.1, on the reverse strand, counting down.
TTGTATGTATCTGAAAAGTTCTAACTTTATTATTTACATGAAAAAACACAGCAAGGCTTCTTCTTCAGTTGAGATCTCCAACTCTTTTTAGTTGTTGCTTGCCCAAACGACACACAAACTCGCTAATCCCATCCCATCTCATCTCATCAATGGAACAATTGAAGACAATAGGTAGAGAGCTAGCGATGGGGTCGCAGGGAGGGTTCGGGCAATCAAAGGAGTTTCTAGATCTTGTTAAATCCATTGGCGAGTCCCGATCCAAGGCCGAGGAGGACCGAATCGTGCTCAACGAGATCGACACTCTCAAGCGTCGCATGGCCGAGCCCGACATCCCCAAGCGCAAGATGAAGGAATACATTATCCGCCTTCTCTACGTCGAGATGCTCGGTCACGACGCCTCCTTCGGCTACATTCATGCCGTCAAGATGACTCACGACGACTCTCTCGTCCTCAAGCGCACCGGTTACTTGGCCGTCACTCTGTTCTTGAACGAGGACCACGATTTAATCATTCTCATTGTCAATACCATTCAAAAGGATTTGAAATCGGACAATTATTTGGTGGTTTGCACCGCCTTGAATGCGGTTTGTAAGCTTATTAACGAGGAGACCATCCCCGCCGTTTTACCTCAGGTTGTGGAGTTGTTGGCGCATCCTAAGGAAGCTGTTCGGAAGAAGGCGGTTATGGCTCTTCATCGGTTTTATCGCAAGTCGCCATCTTCTGTTTCGCATCTTCTCTCAAATTTTCGCAAGGTTTTGTCGATATCTCTTTTGGATGAACTCTATAAGTTAGTTGATTAGATTGAATTAGGTTGGAGTTTTGTTAAACATACGCGATTAGCGATTAATCAGTACTCAAATTATGTTTGTCGATTTTATTTTTTAAGAATTCTGATGTGGTTTTGTTTGTTTGCAGAGGCTTTGTGATAATGATCCCGGGGTGATGGGTGCAACGCTATGTCCGCTTTTTGATCTTGTGACAACAGATGTTAGTTCTTATAAGGATTTAGTGGTCAGCTTTGTGAACATTCTTAAACAAATTGCTGAACGAAGACTGCCCAAGGCTTATGATTATCACAACATGCCAGCTCCATTCATACAGGTATTTACAAGATGCAATCTTTTTGCTTGTCTAGGCATCCTACACAAGTTTATCTTTAAGTTTCATAATTACAATGATACATCAAGGTGCTGCTGGTCCATCTACTTGGGTAAGCCTTTATTTTGTTGGAATAATAAGGGATAAACTAACACATTTAGGTGTTGCGCCTTTTTTGTTTTGGACAATTACCAAGGTTACTTGATAAACGTTTCTTGTGAATCGTATCTTAATGTTGCAGATTAAATTATTGAAGATTCTAGCGCTGCTAGGAAATGGTGACAAGCAAGCAAGTGAGCACATGTATACTGTTGTGGGCGATATATTCAAGAAGTGTGATTCAGCTAGTAACATAGGAAATGCCTTACTCTACGAGTGTATATGTTGTGTATCTTCAATATATCCAAGTCCTAAGCTACTAGAGGCTGCTGCTGATGTAATAGCAAGGTTTTTGAAGGTCTGCTCCTGCATTTCATAGATTGCTGTTACAGCATTATCATTGCCTTCGATTGTTGAACCATGTTGTTCTTTTGGCCTGACTAGTAGTGATAGGTAACAATATATGTCTTCCTTGCCTGCAGAGTGATAATCACAATCTAAAGTATATGGGCATTGATGCTCTTGGTCGTCTGATTTCAAAACCAGAGATAGTGGAACAACACCAATTGGCAGTGATTGATTGCTTAGAGGTGATGGTTTTACTTCTGAAATGATTGTAAGCCTAACCATTTATTGCTTCTGTGGAGCTGTTGACTTGCTTATCCAGCTTATGGTCTGACTTTCTGGACTATATCCAGGTTGTAGATTTTCCTTCTAAATGACTATTGTTCATTCCTTATAAACCCAATCTGAAAAAAAAAAGAAAAAAAAGCTAATATGAAAAAAAGGAAAGTAATGATGAGTTACTGTGATTTTGTTGTAATCAATTTTTTCTTCGATGGTAATAATGATGCTAATGATGGTGATGATGAAGGTTACTGGTAGTGTATTTGTTATTGTTGATGGCATGGTAGTTGCAAGTTAGTTGTGCTGGTGATTATGCTGTTTGTGACAAAGAGGAGGGAATCCTAAGGATGTCTCATTTCTGAAACTATTATACTTTTGTCACCCTGAAATTCTTAACAGAAACTCTTTGGAGAAACAATTCTTTTCTTGTTTTTGATTGTTTTTCTTCTGTATTTTGATTAACCAAGTGCTCGTTTACTTCTGATTTTTTTTGTTTGCGTGTATTTGAACAGTGTTAGATCAACTCAAGTCCTTTTTTAATCATATAAATCCCTACCACTTACCTTTATGGGAATTTCCACTTGAATGTCCTATTATTTGCTTCCAGTGGTTTTATAAAGTTGATTTTGAAGAAATAATTTTTTTTCTGATTTACAATATTTATGTAATTCAAGCTTGCTTTTTGGCCCTTGGTGGGAGGTGACATGCATGCTTGTGCATAGACCTGAAAAGACTTTGGGTCCTTCTCCCAGGGGAGTGGAATTGGAAAGTTTGGGAGGGAACATTTGGTTTGAGATGTAGAGTAGAAGGAAACTATGATTAAGATAGGATTGATAAATCAAACCAGAGAGAGGGACAATTCTTTTCATCTTTGTGATCTCATTTCATACTTGATGTTTATTTTGTAGCTTCAGAATCAGAAAGGTTATTAAGTTCCATTCCTCCCTACTCTACATACTAGCAAAACTTCACATCTGATTTCATATTATTATGTAGATCAAGAGTATCGGGTGCAAATGGTAAATGCTAGTTAAGTTTAAACGTCAGATTATTTATGATCAAGACCATCTCTGCATAAGATTTGTGTATATATGCATCACAATTACTGGTTAAGTACATAATTTAGCTATTTCAACTTTTCATTATGAATTAAATTTCAGTCAGATCCTAATAAAAGTACCTATCAAGCTTAAATTTATTTGTGATAGTATCATCCTATCTACATGTTTTGCATTGGTAAGTCTTGATGTTATAATTTTATGATTTAGAGATTCTACATATGGGTATATAATATGTACCTGTTTTGACCGCTATGTCATGTTATGATTTTGTTGTTTTTAAGTTAAATCCCCTGGCATATTTCTTATAAAGGCAATGCTTAATGGTGGTGTACGACACAGGACCCAGATGATACTCTAAAGAGAAAGACCTTTGAACTGCTGTACAAAATGACCAAGTCCTCCAATGTGGAAGTCATTGTTGATCGCATGATTGATTATATGATTAGCATCAATGATAGTCATTATAAAACAGAAATAGCATCCCGATGTGTAGAACTTGCTGAGCAATTTGCACCTAGTAACCAGTGGTTTATTCAGGTAGAGATAATATTCTTTTCTCTGTAGATATTTATTATGTCAACATTAACTTCTTGTCGCTCTTGACTACGCAGACCATGAATAAAGTCTTTGAGCATGCTGGAGATTTGGTGAATATTAAGGTGGCCCACAACTTGATGCGCTTAATTGCGGAGGGATTTGGAGAGGATGATGAAAGTGCTGATAGTCAACTGAGATCATCAGCTGTATGTTTCTCTGATTTTTGCACTGGATTAAGAATTCATATATTTATAATATAGAAGCTCAATGAAAAATTATACCTCAAAGCATAGCATAATTCACATTTCAAATTCATATTGCTAGAATTTTGAAGATTGTAACTTCCATGGTTTAATGCTTGAATTTATGTGATAAAACACTGAAGAGAAAAGGAGAGAAGGAAACTGACAGAGCTATTGAAGGCTTGTAGCATATGTTAACAGACAGTTATCGTCAAAACTTTTCTACTGAAAACAATTGTATTAAATTTGATGCCTTTCATCCTGAATGGATTAGCAAACTACTTTTGATGGCAGAAAGCTAGTGAGTGGGAGCTAGAATTTCGTTTAACTAGTAGGAATTGCTAAAGCATTTTGCAAAATTTTGACAATGATGTACAGAAAGGAGTTACTAGAATAAGATCTAACTTTGAAAGAAAACATTACGTGGACCTTGTCAATGCAAATGGTGATCTCTGAGGTGGAATTTATTTTGATACATGCACATGCCTCAGTAGTTTTGTCTAGTTCTATTGTTTATCAAGTCCTTTTTCTTTTAACATGTAAAGAAGTTTGTAGAACTTTCTTTGGTGTGCAGGTGGAATCATATTTGCGCATTATTGGGGAGCCAAAGCTTCCATCTTTGTTTCTTCAAGTATGTCGTTATTCTTGTTTTCTTTTTGTGTGGGCATACATGCAGATGCTTGCTCCCATTTTTGTGACCAAGCATATTATATTGGCACACAACTGCATGTTTAGATGAATTTTACGGAAGCAATCCTCGTCTTGTTTCTTATATACACATTGTATTTCCAGGTTGTTTGCTGGGTCCTGGGAGAATATGGAACTGCTGACGGAAAGTTTTCTGCTTCATATATTACTGGGAAGCTATGTGATGTGGCCGAGGCATATTCAAATGATGAGACCGTTAAGGTAGCTATCAAGTTTCAGATATACATTGCCCTTGAAGCTGAGTCCTTAATTTCATAATGATCAGTACACTAATTACTGTAGTCACATAATTTATTGTATTTGTTTGATAATGATTTTCACCTTTTTGAAAGGCATATGCAGTGACAGCTATCATGAAAATATATTCATTTGAAATAGTTGCTGGCAGAAAATTGGATATTCTACCCGAGGTAATTTTCTGAATAATTACATCTTGACAGCAAATATTATCGTTTCTTATTTGGTAACCATTTCCTTCTACAAATTATTGGTGATGTACTCAATGGAGTTATCCTTATAATGTCTGAATGTCATATGATTAAAGAACTCTTGACACCATAGCATTATATTGTGCTTCTGTGAGAGTGCATTAATAGAAAATTGGCATGATATCGGATCCATAGAAATAGATAAAATATCTATCATGATTATGTCATCGAGGAAAAGGCCATCGAGTAATGAATTCTTTCTTTCTGATAACTTTGATAGTATTCTATCAAGGAACAAATGTTCTGATTCAATTAATGAAGTTAGGTTTTCAAAACCGCCACCCAGTATAACTATAATGGAGTTTTTGAAATATTTGAAATCACAGAAAAAAGTGAATCCATTTTTCATTTGACACCTTAGCATTATATTGTGCTTCTGTGAGAGTGCATTAACATTGCCGTTGCAAGTGTATTGTGATAATTGCATTCACTTATGATAAATTGTCCATATGAAAAATGAAGCAAACGCCGTTTGAAACTGTTATTTATTTTCTTGCAGTGTCAATCTCTGATTGAAGAATTGTCAGCTTCTCATTCAACTGACTTGCAGCAACGTGCATATGAGCTTCAATCATTAACTGAGTTGGATGGTCATCCTGTTGAATGCATCATGCCCTTAGACGCAAGTTGTGAAGACATTGAGGTTGTCCCAGTGATTTTATTTTGTTCCTTGTGTACTTCTACTTTTAGAATGTCTAGGAAATCTGCTGTCCCTGCTTCATAGAATATTCATCTTTGAAAAACTTAGATATTAGTATCTCCTTTTCAGCCTCATGGGGTTCCAATGGAACCAAGACCGAGCTTCTTACCATTTGCATTTTTGGTGAATACATTAGGTTACCAGTCAACTTCCCAAGAGTTTTTACATCTTTAAGTTCCCATTGCTTCATCAAGCTATGATGACCAATTTTCACCTCTGTCTTAACACACTTTTATGCTCAATCCATAGCTTGATAAGCCTACTATTTCTTCAACATTGTTGTGTGCCGATCTCTAATGTTTTGAGCTTCAAATTGCAGGTCGACAAAAACCTTTCTTTCCTTGATGGCTATGTTAAACAGTCACTGGAAAAGGGGGCACAGCCATATATTCCTGAGAACGAGCGTTCTGGGATTTTTGACATAAGCAACTTTAGATCCCAAGAACAGCATGAAATTTCTACACACAGTCTTAGATTTGAGGCGTATGAGCTTCCCAAGACTTCAGTACCAGTGGGGATCTCTCCTGTACCACTAACATCCTCATCTGAACTTGTTCCTGTTCCTGAGCCAAGTTATTACAGGGAGGCACAGCAAATGCCATCAGTATCATCTTCATCTGATGCAGGGCCATCAGAAATCAAGCTACGACTTGATGGGGTGCAAAAGAAGTGGGGTAAGCCAAGTTACTCCTCTCCTGCAACGTCAACAAGTTCTGCCTCACAGAAACCAGTGAATGGGGTCACACAAGCTGAGGGAATGACTACTGGAAACCCGAGAACACGGGAAATCTCTTACGAATCGAACAGAACACAAGTTGAAATCTCTCCAGAGAAACAGAAGCTTGCAGCATCATTGTTTGGGGGATCTTCAAACACTGAGAAGAGAGCATCCTCTTCAACCGGTAACAAGGTTGCAAAAGCAAGCAATGTAACTACATCCAAGGCACCAGCTTCAGCTTTCACAGATACCGTGGTGGAGAAGTCACATCCAGTTCAACCACCTCCAGATCTGCTCGATCTTGGAGAACCATCTGTAACTAGCAGTGCACAAGCAGTGGATCCATTTAAGCAGTTGGAGGGGTTGCTTGACCCAAGCCAAGGTACGTCAAGTGGGAATGCAGTTGGTACCAGCAAAGCTCCCGATGTCATTTCATTATATTCAGATATGTATACAACTGAACAGAGTGGCGGTCTTGTGCAGTCTCCATCTTCTGATGGGCTGGATAGTAAGCCTAACTCTGCATCAGCTAATGCAACTCTGCATTCCGCACAATCTAATAAAGGTCCAAACGCTAAAGACTCCTTAGAAAAGGATGCACTTGTGAGGTTGATGGGCGTGAACCCATCAAGTCCAAACCCCAATTTGTTCAAAGATTTGCTTGGCTAAATGGAGATAGAAAACAATGAAGCAGTTATAGGACACAAGTCATTTGTGATTCCCATGATCTTTTCCTGGGATGGCTGGTTGGCTGGCTTAGGTTACAACTGCTGTACTGTTCGGCAAGGGGGAGCCTGAGACGACTCTAATTGGAGTGAGCCAGCCGCGTCGGTGGTGTTTAAATGAGGCTGAGCTTTGTATTCATTGGCGGGCACATGTAGGTTTTTGTTTACTAAATCAAGTTGGTGTATATTGGGCATAATTTTCAGTAAGGGGGAGGTTTATTTTAGTGCTTGTTCGCAGCATCTCTTAGAATTTTGGACAAATGGGTTTCGCCATTTCTTTTATTTTTGTTTGGTTTTGCACAGAAGTGTCATCAAGTGAGACAGTCTTGTTTAATAATTTCTGTAACAACAAATTTCCCTTGTGGTTTTTTTCAGTTTAACATCTGCTCGTTTTTCTTTCAGAAGGTTGGAAGAGAAAAAAGGTTCTCTGGATGTATATCAGGACTTACCAGCTTCTCTTGGCACAAAGTATCATCGGTACAGATGCTTAGTATTGCAAACAAAGACTCATAAATAAAGATTCAAATATAAATGACCGCAAGATTACTTTCTTTATTGTTAATATATAAAATACAATACAAAGCCATGAATCTAGCTTTTGCCTCTAAAATCTTAATGGTTAAAAATGTGAAATCTTATTTTTTAAAACTGCTTTGACAAATCTAATATTGTAATGTCAAAATTAATAAAATAAAAAGATTAGTTGGTGAATAGGGTAGAGAATATTAAGTTGAATATTAAATTGGCTCCATATTAATGGGGGTAACCAATTAAATGGAAAACTTGAAAATATCTTTGATGATTGAGAAATAATATGTTCAAATAACTAGATCCTTAAAAGCCTATTTAATATTTCTAAAATATCTATTAAATCATACTTAGTGGTGATCATCTACAAATGTCTATTCTTTCTAAAATTTGATTTATTATTACTATATATTATGGATGAGATAAAAATTGTTTTAATTCTTCTCTTCATGTAATTCTTTTACCATACGAGTCTTCTAATTTGAGGAACGCTAGATATTTCACATTAATAATAACATAAATAAAGCATTAAAATCAAAATAATAATATAACAAATAAAGTAAGAAAATAAAAACTAGGGTCGTTGAAAAATGTTATATTCAATCCTAAATATTTGCCACTGTAGAAGACGATGTAGAGACCTCATGTTAAGCTTTAGGCAAAAAAGGGACTGCGTTTTCCTCTTCTAGTATTTCTAGCCTGGATTTTTCGAGTTGTTTATTATAGATGGGCTTTATGGGGTTTACTGAGGGTTTTTTTTTTTTTTACATTAGGTATCTCAATTTAGCTGGACTAATCCTAAGCTCTAAGATCTCACTCTAAGAGCCCTAGAGGAGGTAAATCTGGAACCCCAAGATCCCTCATGTTCCTACATAGCCTGTATATTTCTGCGCACAAGGAGCCGTCACATATTTGATTGGTCGACTGCTGATTGATCACTGGCCCACCCTGTTAACATCAGGTTCCCAGCAGCCCTCGGGTTCCCTAGTAGTTTCAACTTCTACCCTGCCGCTAGAAACGAGACATCCGTAATTGATCTGATCAAGAAGTTGTGCTCAGTAGGCTAGAGCATCATCAATTAGGAAAATATCTCATTTCTCCTCCTTTGACGTGACTCGAACTCAAGACCTCCCGTAAGAGAGAGCCTTAAGTGAGAAAAGTAGTCCAGTTAGGCCGCCCCTCGTTTGAGTTTGCTCTTGAAATCATGTTCTGCATTGAAGAAATTCTTTTGCTTCACCATTAATATATTCAATATCAAAACAAAAAATATAAAAAATAGCTTACCATCTAACAAAATTTTGTTTTTAAACAATATTTTCAAAATTTCTCAATATAACTTTTTTAGCATATTTTTTTTGTTAAATAACTTTTTTAGCATATTTACAATCACTATAGAGATTTTTTTAATTTAATAGTTCTCCTTGAAAATTTATAGTACATAAAACCATAGATAAATTTTTGTAACAGTAGAATAGTTACTTTGAGTGGTGTTCAAATGTCTTGATATATACTGAATTATTTTTTTCTTTACTATTGTTAATTTGTCTTAATCTTCATTTCCTTGAACTAAAGCATATGTTTCTAAAATTTTGAAAGCAATATGGTCAGCTAGACGTAATATAGGAATTTCCTACACCATAGCTTTTATTTGTTTTATTATGTTAGTGTGTTATTATATTCAAGGTTTTGGGGTTTTTTTCTTTAATCTTTCATGGAGTGGTTTTGCAAAGTCTATTTAAATTTGGGCAAACATTCATTGCATCATTTTGAAGCTTCCTAAAAAAATCTTTGTAATTGTTTTCTTATCAAAATTTGGTTTGAAATTTTGTTACTAAATTCTAAACTTCTTTCTATTGGATTAATAGAATCAGACCGATTCCTTAACTGCGTTTCTAGATATTTCTTAATGTCCCAGCTATTCACGAAAAGTGAGAAGGAGATGAATCATCATCTGCTTCCAGAAGAAATCCAAGAATATATTGAGAATCTTCCAAGATCCATTTGTTCTTTTTTCTCTGACCATCGTAGTGTCCTACGAATCTTATTTTAGTTTGAAAAAACCTAAGTTTTATTTTTGACACCAATGATCTGCTCTTTTTTTAAATAATATGGATAAAAGTTTTTAATATGCTTGAAATGTTGTTATATGTCATCTTTGTAGACTATATAAAATCTTGAATAAGGGGTAAATATTTCATTCATTATTCTTGAAAATTTTGAATGAGCACTTTTCAAATCAAAAGGCATTATATTCCATTCAAACTGTATGAAGACAACAGTAAAAGCAATTTTATATCTAGGGTCTATTAAACCTGCCAAGGCCTTGATTTCATATAAAAAATTGAAATTTTTTTTTCAATTTTTTAGAATTATAAAAGCAATGTTATGAATATCATACCGGTATCGATACCGGATTTGATTATGGTATAATATTGTGTAGGTACCGATTAATACCGGGGATTGTTTCAGAAATTTTTTTAAATTTATGAAATAGCCTTAGATTTTTTTAAATTGCAAAATAATCCTTCAATATATTATACTGTATACTTTATAATTTTTTATCAACCATATTTCTAAAAAATCATAATAATAAAAATTTTAAATAAAAAATTTATTTATTTTTATTAACATTATTTTTCACATATTTCACATATAAATAATAACCACAATTAATATAAAAAAAGATTATTTAATCATCGTACAAATATAAAATTAAAAACAATACAAAGTATTTAAAATATTACTATTTCATCATACAATAAATAATAATTACATCAAAAACATAAAATAAAAAGAATAATAAATATTCATTACTTTTTAACAATTATAGTTAACAACAAGAATTCGTGTCAAAGAATTAACTAGAAGTGAAACCTGAAACAAAAATATTTACAATTATATAAGTGAAATTAAAAGAAGAGAAGAAACAAAATCTTGAAAATTCATTCAATCAAAAACTCGCTATAACTGTATTGACCCCAATTCTCAACTGGTACAAAATCCTTATCATTGAAAGGAGCCTTATCATCACCATCATTCAAATTCATTACACCAAATGACATGTCAATGCTTTCCCATCCAAGATTATCTTCCAAGTCATTCTCATTAATCAAACTCGGTTCCTTAGAAACTCAATCCGCCAAAAGATTGATATTATCAATGCAAAATGGATTTACCGAACTATTTGTTATATTAAGAGTTCTAGTAAACAATAAAATTAAATTATTAAAAATTATAAGAAATTATATCTAACTTAATAATGATAATAACATACTTTTCCTGAAGCTTTAAATTGTATTAAACAAAAATCAAGTCATTCAATCTTTTATACTCCAATTTATTCCTTTTCATGGAATGGATGAATTCAAATGTGCTCTGATTCCTTTCACAAATGGTTGTACTCACACATTTACTTAGAATTCGAATCACAAACCTTTACAATTCTGGAATACCATTTCCAAATTGATCCCACCAAGAAATTGTAAGACAACAAAAGTAGTGATATAAACAAAATAAAGTGATGATAAATTTCAAACATGTATCAAAAGTGAAAAATCTCTTTGATGAATAGCAATTGGAATATCGAACTCTCCAAAATCCTTTTTATAAATCTCCATTTGTGAGCATAGGAGATCTTGCGTCATCTTATGGGCAACAACTATTGTAATAGTTAATAGAATTCCCCTATTAACTTCAGCTTTCTTTGTAAAACCTAGTATGAAATAGACATTACGATTCAAAAATGCCCCAACTACAAGAAACGGAGACTAAAGTTGTCTTTCCCATCTTTCATTGATGACTACAAAATAAGGTGTATATAAAGAAGACCTATTTTTAGATTGATCTTGATTGCTTCCTTTGCCCTCTTCAAGACATCATAAGAATAATCCATTGTTGTCTTTTCATCACTATTAGCCAGATGAATTACCCTTACCAAAGGCTCACAAAATTGGATAACAAATTGATATTGGGAACAAAATTCAGTATATTCAAGTATAATTCTGGAAACCTCCAATCCAGCATTAGACCCAGCATGCTGAGATGCAACCCACTTATCACTTGTAAACATCTGTATTAACTCTTTCTTCATCATAATAAAACACTAAAGTGATAAGAATTTTGTTGTAAATATTGAACAGTAAGACAACACAAATTCTTACCATTGGTAAAATCATTTCTCATTAAATTTAAGACCAATATACAATTGCAGATAAACTTGATCACCTTTTTTCCTTTCTACACAGTCTCATCAATAATAGAAAAATACCTAACATCTCCTATATTTTCCAGCATTAAGTCAATGCAATGTGCAACATAAGGAGTCCAATAAAAAGAATTATCTTTACTTTGTAATCTTCTTCCAGTCGCTTTATAAACGAAATCATTGGCAATAATGAACTGGACAATATTTTCTGGCCCAACTTTATTCACAACTTCATCAAATATTTCAAAGAAAGTATCAGTATTCCTAATAAGGTCAGATGCATCAATAAACTTCAAAAACATTGAGCCCTTTATAGAACAAACCAAAAAATTAATAATAGGCTCATGTCTTTTATTTGTCCAACAATCACACATGATTGAACACCCACAAGTAGCCCAAGTCATTCTTCTATCATCCAAAAAACTTTTAATTTCATAAACAAAGCTACTTAAAAGTTTACCTCTATAGTCATCAATTGAAGGAGCTTCGTATCCTGGACTGTAAGAGGTAAGAGCATCTACCATAGGCTGATAATAATAAGACTGAGAAGCATTAAATGTTATAACTAAATCATACCACCATCTAGCCATTGCTGTTGGATCTCATTTCCGGAACCCAACTCTCATGCGAAAACATGATTGATTGCCTATTTCATATTGCTTTGAGGGGTTATTTCATTTAACCCTCATTAGCCATAAATTTTTTTTTCATCATTGAACCCTTATTAGACATTACTAATACATAATCAATCTTATAACATCCTGAAATTCACTTACAATATCCTCAATGTCGTGCCCATACAAACCAGTCACTATGCTTGAACTCCTTTCTCCGGTTTGCGAACAAAATTTGGATATCTTCAAATCGGAATTTCAATTTGACTTCTTCAAATAAATCATAGCTCTATGTTTCTTGTTTATTTTGATTCAAGAATCACCTCAATCGGAGCTCTACAGCTCAAGATATAATCAAAATACCAAAATGTGTTCATACCCTAATCATGCCCTCCTAACAGACCCCTCGCTTGTTTTGATGCAAACTCTCTCAAATCAACTCCAAATAATACAAATTTTCATGGAGAGATAGATACATGTCTTAGGAACCTATTGGTTCAAGAATCACTTGAATTGGAGGTCGGATGAGGGAGTTATGCTCAAAAGAATAAACCATGTTTAAACCTTAAATCGACTTGTACCTCTGTTGTCGCGAATGCAATAACGTTTTCTACAGATGTCGGATAGCTTTCGTTTTTAGACCATTGGAAAGAGGACATCCAAAACTACAACTTTCATGAAGACCACAAAACCTGATTCTGCCTCTAACAGTGACAAAAATTGCCATCTTTCATGTTCGTTTAATGGACATGTATTGGGTAAACTGCACCATTTCACCCGAGAAAGTCCGTTAAACGGACATGGACTGGCCAATGGGTGTTTTTACACCCGAGAAGGTCCGTTTATGTCCGTTAAACGGACATGGGGCTTCCCCAAAGCCCTCCATACCCTCTTTCATGCTTCCTACATCCTTCCTAACATCATATATACTTATAATCTTCCCAAATTCACTTATTCTAGGGA
>JAOQMQ010000005.1:9562458-9573094 GCA_027563845.1 Erythroxylum subrotundum | reverse complement strand
AGGGCCAGTGTCTCGGGAATGGGTCGCAGCAGGGCTCATGCCCCGGGACAGTTGGGCTCCGGAAACGGGGTCCGACATGTTAGAACTAATTAGTCTCTTATTGACATATTATATTAACAATAAGCATTGACTCTATTTTTATAGTGATAATGCAAAGAGTAAACTAGTACTTCTTGTCACCAAATTTACACGACTATTTTTGTCCCAAACTTTAAATGTTCAATTACATTTTTATAATTGTATTAAAAATTTATATTAAATATAATTTCATATAAAGTTAACTTTATTAGGCCCTTCTATTAGATTGGTAGCTACTTCCGTTGAAAAACACTCCATGTGATACGTGCTTACCTAAGGGTTTCATAAGAAAAGGGAATATTAGTCTTCCTAACATGAACATTAATATAAATCTTTTTAGCTCTTTTTTCTTCTTATTTGTCTTGTTTCTTTGTTATTCTTGTTAGTAAATTCTAAGACAGTAAACTCAATAGAGAAACTAGTATTAAGAGAGAAGACGAGAATTTTTTATATGGGGAGGAAGCAAAACTGTGAGACTATGGAGGGATACAATGGACATAAATCATATGACCCAATGGTATTGACCAACATGGTAATCCTTTTCTCTCTGTTATGTTATTTCTATCAAAATCAACTTAGCTAGTGTTAGTCAGTTTTTGTTGTAATTAGTAAGTTCCCTTGTGAAATTTGATTCATAAACAAACCTTAATATCTCTTCTTCTTCTTTTTTTCTTTATAAGACAAGTTTTACGAATTGTTATGGTTCTGTTGTGTTATCTTAATTGATTAAGAGTTGTTATTGTCTTATTGTGTTCTATTTTGTATGGACTCACAATATTGCAAGGCCTTTTTCATGCAACAAGCTGCAATTTTATATTTTTTTATTTAAATGATGGAAGTTTTGTGAAGACATCAATCTTATCTTCCTTATGTATATATGTGGAGTATCTTAAGAACTTAGATACAAATTCTTTTAACGTTGAAGGATGTAAATGCATATGTTGAAAATTTGGGGTACAGGAGCTTTGTCATGTACTCTTGAAAATTTAAAACAAAAAGTGAATTAAGGTTGTTATATAATGGTAGTTTGAAAGATGTACTTATCATTTAAAAAAGAAATGATATATGATGTTTTATATTGAAGATATAGAGCTATTATAAATGAAGATTATGTTAAAGATATTGTGTAAAATTTTATACTAAAATTTTTAAAGTCTTGTCACTAAACCAGATAATATGTTTTATTAGCTCTTTTTTTTTTTGATAAAGTCTTTTATATTATTGAAATAAAGAAATGTTGACCTTTTATCTCTTATCATTAAAACTATTAATTATATTAGTAATATTCTCGTCACTAAATTCTAATTGACTATTAGATAATTTAGTGTATTATATTAATTCATGCATCCATTGTCTCATATTTTGAATGGTATTATAGAACATGAATTCCCTAAGTTCTTAATTTGGTCTCGTATATTATGTTCAATTGACTCATCATCATTATAATCTCCAATTTAATATATTGAGTAATTTTTAATATCTCTCTCTTATTATTATAGGTGCAAATATTATTAAATTAAACATTTGAATTGAAATTTGTTGGTATAGTTTTTTTTCATTCCTAATATTAAGATGCAAATATGGACTCATTGTAAGTGATAATTTCTAATTACTTCATCTTCAATTCCAATTATGTTAATTGTTTAAGAGTATTTTTCTCAGTCTATGTATACTTAAAAACATTTTTTAATTTGATATTTCAATGCAATATATTAAATATTTACAATGATCACTATTTTTAAAGTTTTAATTAATCTTTAAATAACTCATAATGAGATTATAATTAAACCCCTTTGACTCTTTATACCTTAATTTCTTTGCATTTAGCGTTAAATCAATTGACCTGATGTGATTAATATATGCACTAAAACAATCTTCTTTATCTCTTTTATAACTCATTTGTCTTAACTACTAAAAATACTAAAACTTGAACTTAAGATCATTACCATCAGTTATCTTAATTGTAAAAAGTCTCCAAACTCCCTACAAAACCCAATGTTAAACTAACTTTTCTAATGTGTTTAATAGGTATTCAATGCAAGAATATTCTTAGCTTCATGCAGTCTTCAACTTAGTTAACTTATAAGTAACCTTCTCATTTTTACCATCTTAATATACATATCAAAATACTATTCTTGATGATAGAAAAATAATACAAATTTTAAAGCTATAAATTAAATCAATCTCATAAATAAGCAATCTATAATTATGTGAATGACCATAAAAATTAGTGAAACAAGTTTCAAAGTATTAGGTAGCTTCTCAAAGTTATGTTTTTATTTGGATATTATTTATCAAGAAAGGAAAATATTTTGATTTCTTAATTATGGATTATAATGGCTATATGTATAAATTTTTTTCATTCTAGAAGAAAGAATATAACCAAAGAATCTCCCAAAATACATTACAATAACATCTTCTAATCTTTTAGCTTTCTCATTTAGGGAACAAAAAGTTATATTCTATTTTAGATCAATTTTCTTAAGCACACGACATAAGCTTGTAGTAATAACTCCAAGTATATGGTATTAAACACTTTCATCAATTGTAATACATTTAGCAAACTATAAGCTAATAGGTGTTTTTATTGACATCTTACATGTCAATTTGACCCTTATTATTATCTTAACTCTTTCTAAATGATCCTTACATAGAATATTAAGGGACTGAATTTCCTTAATAAACAAAAATTCATTAAGGATATTTTTGTCTAGTGGGAAATTGTAATTACTAACTTTTTTAGAGACCAAAATAAAATCCAAGCATTTGAATGAAAGAACTTGATTCTTCGATAAAACTTAGATTATGCTAAGCAATCACGAAGCTTATTTAAATGGGAGGTAATAGTGGCATTAGATCCTTTAAAAGTTCAGGTCTTACATTTAACTTCTTGATCAATTGCTTCACATTCAAGTAAGGATTTCCAAAGGTTAATAAATTACTTGACATAACCTTTATTTATGTAGCAAATTATACTTTACAAAGAAGTCAATTATGGGATGATCTCAAAGTTATGTAACCCTCTAACCCTTGGTTAGTTTTAGGGGACTTCAATAGTGCTTTTTTTTTTTAATGAGATGGAAGGAATAAGAGGTAGCGTAAAGATTTACACAAATGACTTTCTCAGTTATGCAAACTAGGTTGGTCTTATTGATCTATGATAGGAGGATCCCTTTTATACATGAAGCAATATTTCGAGTGGTCAAAGAAGCATTAGGGAAAAACTTGATAAAGCAATTGCTAACTTTGATTGGCTAACTTGGTTTCCCAATCATGTAGCTAGTTTCAAGCCTCCTTATAATTAGACCAAGTTGTTATCAAGATCTCACTTTACGTCCTTTGAATCTCAAGAAATAACCTTTTAGATTCTTTAACCACTGAGCAAACTTACCAAAATTTAAGGGGGCAGTTTAAAAGACCGAAAAGTTCACATTAATAGAGTTACAAGCTACTAACATATAAGAAAGCTAAAGGAAATCAAGAAGGAGATTAAGTCCCTTAACAACATAATAAGCAGCACAATTAAATAGGAGCCAGTCAAAATATCATCAAAGCCTAAGATAACCTTTATACTAATCTAGGGAATGAAGATCTAAAGTTCAAAGAAAAGATTGAGCTCCATAATTATATAAAAGCTCTAAAAGCTAATAATTCTCTACTTAAACATAAATTAAGAATTCTTTGGCTTAAGGATATGTGATAAGTGTAAAAAAATAATTTTATAATACCATTATTTTGAGGAGAAATTTTATCAAAATACTTAACCTCACAAATGAAAAAGGAAACCATCAAACCTGCTAAGATACACTTAAAGGTCTATCTCTCAATTACTATCAGGGAACATTAGGTAAATCAATTAATAATTACTCATTTGTCAAGTTATTGGGGATTTCATCCCTCATTCTCTCATTTAAGAACAATCTAACATATTTTTAAGGCCTTCTGTTAAATCAGATGTCAAAATGCCTT
Organism: Erythroxylum subrotundum; assembly: GCA_027563845.1. NCBI lineage: Eukaryota > Viridiplantae > Streptophyta > Magnoliopsida > Malpighiales > Erythroxylaceae > Erythroxylum > Erythroxylum subrotundum. The sequence continues at coordinate 9,569,047 of JAOQMQ010000005.1, read as the reverse complement.
ATTCAGTAAAAATCTTGACAAAGCTTCAAGACATGATGGATTGAATGTTTTTTTCTTCTAAAAGTCATACAGTGAGTGGCATTATAACTAAAGTTGTGTTAGAATTCCTTTAGAACAAGAGAATGTTGAAGGAGCTAAATAAAAATCATGTATATTTGGTTCCCAAGATCCTAAATGCAAGCAAAATCTGTGACTACCAACCTATATCACACTATGATGTCATATTCAAGAAAATTGCCAACGTAGTTACCAATAAAATCAAGAAGATTATGCCTAAGATAATCAATCCCAATCATACTGCCTTTGTATATAGAAGGATCATAGGCAATAATATCTTAATTGCTTAAGATCTCTTCAAAAACTACACCATTAAAAGAGAGATTAGAAGTTGCATAATGAAAATAGATTTTAAGAAATCCTTTGATTCAATAGATTGAGGATTCATGTACACTTTAGAGTCTTCTGGATTCCCTTGTCAACATCAAGTTGATAGGGCAACATATCACAACTCTTTCATATAGTATCATTAAGGAACCTACAAAGAGGTTCAAGGCAGTAAGAGAGCTCAGGTAGGTAGATACACTCTCTCTATATCTATTTTCTATTTGTATAGAGGTGCTTCACAAATTGTTGAATGACAAAGTGGCCATGGATAAAAGATGATATTCTCCTACTTTGTGGTGCAGATCTTTACTCTATTAGAGTTTTACTCAATACTATCAACAAGTTTAGGAAAATTTCAAGTTTCACTATTAATCCAAGTAATAGCCAATTATTTGTATCCAAAAAATATCAAGCCTTATTCAAACAAATTCTTAATATTACTAGCTTTAAATTGCAAAATCCTCCTTTTAAGTACCTTGAAATCCCAACTTCTTCCATGAATTATCCTTTAGAGACTATTATCTCCACTTATCTCCATTCAACACAGGATTTATCATTTATGCTACTATAGTGCAACTAATCAAAGATGTGCTTAATGGCCTCTATATAAATACTAAAAAAACTTACAAGGGGTATTAAAAGGACCTTTAAAAACTTTCTATGGTCAAGGAATGCCAAAAAAAAAAATAATTTCTAAGGTGAATTGGAGTAATATTTGTACACTTAAGTAGTAAAGAGTTCTAGGTATTATTCCTATTAAGGTTATACATATATTGTACTTTTAAAAAGGTTTTAAAAATTGCTAATTGATAAGCAGTCTTTACGAGTCAAGTGAATGTATATGCATTTCCTCAAAGGCATCAACATTTAGAGTACAAGAATCAAGTTCAATACTTTATGCTCCTTAAATCAAATCTTAGGAATGATAGACAAATCGAGCAATGAGATAAGACATCTAGTGGAGAATGGAAAATCTACTTCATTTTTGGTTTTGATAATTAGAACAAGTTGGGTCTCCTTTATAAGTTTCAAAGCTACAATATGCTAAAGATAGCTATACTGAATGACATTAAGGTGGAGATATTTATCGGGAACAATTTGTGACACTAGCCACATAAGAAATTCAGAGGATTTTCAAACATTAGGAGTAACTTCCCTGATTACAACTCCAATAATGGCAAGCTTGACAAGATTGTTTGGTTAGTACATAGCTTAGAGACATTCATAAATAAATCTTGCTTAGAGCAATTCCTCGTCAACCATCACACTTTCCTTGGCACTAACTTGTCTAGTTACTTAAAAACTCCCCTAAACCTTCCTTTATAATTACTCAGGAGAAGATATAATCAAACACCTTTTCTTAAACTTCCTTAAGTAATTCCTTTGTGATAATGGGTCAATTTGCCACATCTGTTTTAGTTACAATTATTCAAAGGTTATTTGACAAGAATTCCAAAACTTCATCTACATTTTTTATGGAGACTTAAGTTGAAAATAAACCATAGAATGGGCTAGTAAATAAAAATTCCAAAGTAAAAGGTGATCATGCCCAAGGCTGGTCCTGACGTTTCATAGGCTCGGGGAAAATAAAAAAAGACTCCTATTTTTTTTCTTTTTTCTTTCTTTATGATAATCAAGAGCGGACCCTTATAAAAACAAAAGAGGTAAAATAGGGGCCTTTTTATTGCTCTTTATGAAAATCAAGACTTTCATAAAAAACAAAATAAAATAAAATGAAGCCCTTTTTATTGCTTATTTCATTTTTCACCTGCCCAGGGCCGGCTCTGATCATGTCATCTTTAAGTTAGTATTATGTTGTATTGTCTACATGATATAAACAGAGAGGAACCAAAAAATCTTCAAAACAAAAAGATGAAATCACATTTAAAAAAAGAAAAATCAACAAAATGAAAGCTAGGAACCTTTGCAAGTTCATGTTCAGTTGCATAAAAGAGCTCATTGTAGCAAAAAGCATCAGTCACATTAGTAGGGAATCAACTTTAAAATAGAATATCTTAGAGAGAAAGAAATATGTAATTGCAAATTTAGATAAAGAAGAATAAGGGATTACATCTTTGGGGAAAAAAATTAAGCAGTATTGATTACCTTAAATAGTTTCTTGAGGGATTTACACATCAAATCTATTGATCACACCTTTTATTTCTTTCACACAACATTCGCAATTAAATTACAACAATACGGTATTAATCCACAAAGATCGACTTAAATGAGTGAAGCATTTGAGGTCAAAATCTTTATTTTGAGTATTATGGATTATGAATTGAATAGTTCAAATGGGATGATCACAAAGGTATGACGTCGTTGGGCAATGAAGCCATTGTTTCTTTAGGTAAAAATGGCGTCGGGTAGAACATATGGTAATTTATTCCATACAAGTTGTCACATGGTTTGGAGGACTGATGTTGTCTTGAAGTGAAAAATAGGCAACATTTACATCTCAATAGTAAGTATGTGAGTGTGACAATTTGTTTAAATTCCATGAGATTATGTGACCATATATATTTAAAACATAAGGAGATAAATGACGAAGTGAAAAAAAAAACAATTAAAAATTCAACATGTAATTAACCCAAAAAATATATATAAACTTGTAACACATCTTTTATTATGAATTACCGATTCTGGTTTAAATAACTCTATACAATAATATATAAATATTTACAATAATCAAAGATGAAAAGAGACATAATGCAATAATCTGAAAAGACAAAGGAGTTAAAACTAGGTTAAATGTTCAAATGGGTCCTTTAAATTTGTTATAATATATGTGGTATAATTTAGTTTTTGATATTTTCAAATGCTTAACTTAATATTGTATGTTTATTGAAGTTGTATGATTTTCAACTTACTTAAAATAGAGCTTTAGTATTACAGAATTAAAACTTTATGATTATTATACATATAAAGTTAACAGTCTGTACAAATAAAAGTTGAAATTTTCAACTGAGTGTATTCAAAGCATTTCATTAAATTACAGGAAACCGTTAGGGATCACATAAATCGTAAACATTTAAAGAAAGGGGTTGGAGCATAAAAACATGTTGTCATGTATGAAAACAGACAAAACATAGACAGGAAAACATAAACGATATGTATGAAGACGAAACTTATATATGAGAATAATACATTAACGAATATCGTTAATGAGGAGAACAACGGAGCTGTAGTGTTGTATGCACATGTCAAAGTGTCTTGCGCTAATGACACGTAGATCTCAAAAAGACAGATTTGCTTGCCTGATGTCTCAATTCAATCCCTTTCTCTTTGCACAAAAATTTAGCACGAGGCGCATTTTCTGTGCACCTTCTTCGTGTGCCTTCATTCAATCTAGTCAAGATGATCTGACCAACTTGTTTCACTGCTCTACTAAATCATTTGTTTCACTTTTTCTTACGTTGTTTCAGAAACTCTAAATATTGTTTTCCGGTACAGAATTGCCATCGTAGCAGAGTTCAAAACTAGGACTTTCTAGTATCTTCGTAATAAAAGATAAAGAATGCTAGACTCAGTCCAAGCACGAGAATGCCAATCAACTGTAATGACTAATGATAGCTCAACCAAGGACTCTGAAAGCTGCGACCCTTTAGGGTCCGATTCGAAAAAGGACAAAGAGCTATAAGTCCACCAATGAAGACAAGTTGACCAGCTCATTACTGTATTGTTTATAACGATAACGCAAGTGGTCCGAACTTCCAAGTTGTGGGGTGTGCATGTACATAAATGTTGAGTAGGTCATGATTGATTTGTATAGCATTGATGGACAAACTCTTGTACGTGCCAAGGCAACTGAAGGATCCCTGGGTGTACGTTTAGGTTTCAATATTAAAGAAATTTCCCCCGTGGTCCAGCTGGTAGCGGGGGTCCAAATGACTCGCCAATTTTGTTACAGTGAATATCGAGTACTTATAGCAGATGTGGCGAGAGCTTTCACCATTTTCCATTTCTCGTGGTCCTTTGTTTTCATAGTTATGGTATGGTAGTGGCAGGACTTAAAACTCTTGCGGTCGGGTCTGGCTTGGCTTCAGTGTTAAAAAACGTAGTTTGTCAGATATTAAATGAGTGAGTGGGATCCACGCGCAAGGTTAATTAATTGGTTACGCGTTTTTGAGTTTTGTTCTTTGACCCCTATCATAAGTCTACTACCGAATCTGGACGCCTTTTGTTATTATCCAATGTCCACCCACTTGCTCTCTGTTTTTTCTTTTCCCCTTTTTTTTTGGTTCTTCAGTTCCTTCTCTTTTGCAAGTTGTCAGAAAAGTTTCAATTTTGATTTCGTCATTGGATCTCTACTTTTGATGAAATTTAATTATTAATTCATATAGTCAATTTGAATCTAGCTTTATAATTGAGTTTCATCACGAAACAGCCTTTTTTTTTTTTCTAACTTTGTCTGTTATTATTAAAACAATACTGTAATTAAATACATACATACATATATATATATATATAACCATGATGAAATTTCATAGAATAAATAGCAAGTCCAAACGTTGTCAAATTTTGTAAGATATCTCTTCAATGGTGCTAGACATAACACATGAATTGCAACTTCATGTAAAATAATACATCATTTTCAGGAACTTAGAAGCATACCAATTCTTATCAAGGAGAAGGGCCAAGAGGTCTTCATACTTTGTCGGACTTGGCGAAAGAGTAGTCGACGGATAGCCTTTCAATACACCAAAGCCTTATGCTTTGACTTTTTGCACTTCCTTATCTATAAATAAATAAACTCTCCCACTTGATCATTGGTATAAATGAGCTACTTCTTCAATAGTTAGTATGTATATAAGTAAATCTAAGAGTAGGTGAGAGCCACCACAAGCTTAGTCTACGTAATATCTTAGGCTTTATACCAAATGTCAAAGGGTGAAGTTTTAATTTGTAATAATCCTATATGTAATAATGACATCATGTTTACATACATAAATACGCATGACTATATAATTAATGGGATTTTAAAAGTTGGTGAGAATCCACAATTGTTATTTCTGCCTAATATTTTTAAATGTTGGTAATAAACTGAAATATTTGAATATTTCTCTTTTACAAAAAAAAAAATATTTAAATGAAAGTTGATTAGAATTCACAATTGCTTTTTCTGCCTAATATTTTCTTTTAAAATGTCGGTGTTAGTAGCTACACTAATCTAATTCATACAATTTCAAATATGTAATTCAAAGTATGACCATATTAATAACAAAACTGAATCCTAGGAAATTTGAGTCGAACGTGTAACAACTGACTTTAATAGAGTATGCTGTACATTAAAAGTTCAATCAAAAAGTTCATGAATCTTAAATGATTATGTCAATTTCAAAAAGTCAACTCTTAATTAGAGTCAACTTTATCCAGTTGAATGTGTTTTTAAGGACAAAATTTACTATTTTAGCCTATTGTGGATTTTTTAATTAATTTTTTATTTGATAATATTTTGTGATTTTCAATTTCATTGTTAATTCGGATTGGGATTAGCGTTCGTTGGCTTTATTTTATTTTTGAAAACTAGACCATCGTTTCTCATACAACATTTTGATAAGATCTTAGAAGTATTTTTATACCCAATTTATTTGTCAACGGATATAAGTGATGTCGTAATTATTTTAAACAATCAAAATTTTATTTATTTCATCACTAAAACATAAATACTTGTCCAAAAGTTTATAAAAACATTACTTCAAGCCATTAGCTAAGTCAACAACTTATTTAGACTATTGACAAATGTTTTTAAAAGACTAAAATTGAGAATTTAACCAGTAAAGTTTGGCATGTAGAATTAGGTAATATATATCTGATGATGATTTTTTAAATATCTTTTTATTAGTCTATAAAGCTCTCCACTAAAAAAAAAAAAATTTAAGGATTCTTTCAAGTTGAAGTCTTACTCCAAGCTAAAGTTAATGACTCTTTCACTATGTGTACCTTAAACCCTTCACATATACATTTAACTTTTTGATTAACTCAAGGGGAATGAGGCTTAATTCTCGTTAACGAACAATCAAAGTACTCTCCTCCAAGACCCCTTTAGGCCCTGTTTGGTTGGATATTAATTAATGGAATAAAATGTAATAGAATGGAAGGGAATGGAATGGTTTGTAATAGAATGAAATGTAATATAGTAAAAAGTTGTTTGGGAAGGATGGAAGGGTTCATAATGTAATGTAGTGAAATATTGTTTGGAAGA
>JAOQMQ010000005.1:9483546-9505719 GCA_027563845.1 Erythroxylum subrotundum | reverse complement strand
TTGGAGCATTATTTTGCGAAACATGGGATTTTATTTGAGACCTCGTGTGTTGGTACCCCTCAACAGAATGGTAGGGTCGAGTGCAAACATCGTCATATACTTAACGTTGCTCGGGCCCTCCGTTTTCAAGCAAATTTGCCATTTGATTTTTGGGGGGAGTGTATTCTTACTGCAGGCTACCTCATACATCACAAAGGAAAAACTCCCTACGAAATTATTTTTGCATGTCCACCCTCATATAAACATTTTCGTATTTTTGGGTGTCTTTGCTTTGCATCTAAAATTTCTTGAGACCGAAATAAGTTCAATTCTCGTAGTCAGAAGTGCATATTTGTTGGGTACCCTCATGGAAAAAAAGGATGACGTTTGTATGATCTTGAAAGTGGAGATTTCTTTGTTTCTCGATACATGGTATTTTATGAAAATAAATTTCCATTTACCGATCCTCAACCCCAGCAATGCTCACCTGCCCCTGCTTCTTTATCGCCACACCCAGCGATTTTTAAGGGGGAGCGCATCCTCAATAGCTCCAACTATTTCGTCCAGTACTGACGAGAGGGGGAGTGATGTTACTCCCTTTATATCACTTACTATTGAAACTTAACAGCCTTCAAATGAAGCTCCTTGTTGTGGTTCTCAGGACAGGCAACCTTTTGTTCTTTTATGGGATTATATTTGTCACACGGCCCGATGCTTAGACCTTGTCTCCACTTCGATACCACCTACATCTTGATCGTCCTCAGGTACACCATATCCTCTTGTTAATTATGTGACTTACAATAACTTTTCTGCTCCCTATGCTTGTTTCTTGGCACCCATCACTATAGGATATGAGTCTACAACATTTTCAGAGGCTGTTGGTGATGCTAATTAGCATGAAGCCATACGAAAAGAGTTAGAAGCTCCTGAGAATAATGGGACTTGGGTAATTGAGGATTTACCACCTGGGAAAAAGGCCATTGGGAGTAAGTGGGTGTATAAGCTCAAATATAACTCCGATGGCACCATTGAGCATCACAAGGCCCGTCTCGTTGTTCTTTGGAACAATCAAATGGAAGGTATTTACTATAATCAAACGTTTGCACCTGTTGCAAAAATGGTTTCTATTCGTGTTTTCTTATTTGTGGCAATTATTCGTAACTAGGAACTACACCAAATGGATGTTCATAATGCTTTTTTTCATGGTGATCTAGATGAGGAAGTATACATAAAGCTTCCTCTTGATTTCTTGGGTTCTTCTCCTAAGAAAGTATGTCATCTTCAGAAGTCTCTTTATGGCCTTCATCAAGCATCGTGAAATTGGTTTACAAGACTTGCCAATGCTTTTACGTCTTTTGGCTTCACCCAGACATATGCAGATTATTCCCTCTTTTCTTTTCAGCGTAATGGTACTGAACTTCATGTTCTGATTTACGTTGATGACCTTATTATCACAAGCAATAATTCTGATGCAATTATTAATTTTAAAGTATATTTGAGTGTCTGTTTTCATATGAAAGACTTAGGAGCCTTGAAGTATTTTCCTATTCTTGAGATTGCATGTAGTCTTAAAGGTTTGTTTATTTCTCAACACAAGTATGCATTGGATATTTTTTCTGAATCTAGTTTACTTGGTGCCAAAATGTGTGAATTCCCTATTGAGCAGAACCATCAGATTGCGCTTACTACTGGGCCTGACTTTACTGAACCTGATCATCATGGACGATTAGTTGGTCACCTCAACTATTTGAAAACCACTCATCTAGAACTTTACTATATTGTACATACTCTTGCTCAATTTATACAATATCCTAAGGATGATCATTGGAATGTTGTTTTTTGTGTCTTACGATACCTTAAAGAGCATCATGTTTAAGGGCTTTTGCTACATCGTGATAGTGATCTACATCACAATGTGTATTGTGATTTCGATTGGGCAACTTGTTCGTTGACATGATGCTCTATTGCTAATTACTTCGTTATGTTAGGTGTCTCTACGTTATTATGGAAGACAAAGAAATAACCTACTATATCTCATTCTTCTGCTGAAGTTGGGTACTGCTTTATGGCCGCTACTAGGTGAGCTCATATGGCTTAGGTTGCTTCTTACTTCTCTTAGTGTACCACATCCATACCCCATATGTTTATTTTGTGATAGTAAGGTGGTTCTTCACATAGCTGTGAATCCTATGTTCCATGATCGTATTAAACATATTGAGGTCGATTGTCATTATGTGCGTGATTAGACATAAGCTGGCAATATTACCACTTTTCATATGCGGACCACGGAGCAAATCCCTGATTTTTTTACTAAGGCTCTCGGGAAACTACAGTTTCAATATCTTCTTCACAAGTTTGGCATTCGTGACCTACATGCTCTAACTTAAGGGGTAGTATTGCGATAATTATGGAATAATTAGGTGTACATATATCATGTATATCTGCAATATTCTTAGGAGATTCTTTATTATCTTTTGTAACTATTTAGGTACTTTAAATTAGGAAGTTGTTGGGTTGTATCATGTATATATTTCTAATTCCTTCAATGAGAGAACAAAGAAAATCATTCCCATAAATTCCTTTAAATCGCACTCATTGTTTAGAAAACATATATAAATTTATTAAATATTTTTTGAATTTTGTAATAGACCTTTAAAATTAAATTAGGTAAATCTCTTATCTTTCCCATTTCCTCCTTTTATTATTTTTATCATTTATTTATTATTATTTCAGTATGATATCAATAGTTAAATTTCAATATTCACAATCGTAATTTCTTTCAAGTAAGTGTGTTATAATCATACTATTGTAAAAATCATCAAATTAATATCTATAAAGACTAAAATTTCCTATCATTTGATTAACATGTCCGTGACTTACATGTGAAGTTACATCATTAATCGGTTTTTTTTTACAAAACAAGATTACCACATGTCAACTTGATAATGTTAAACAGAAAGGAGAAGTTATAGCTTCTCTCTAAAATATTGCATAAGATGTGTGATCTTCATATGTGGTAGCCTGATAAGTCTATTTTTCTTATCCTTAGATTTTTTTCTTATTCTTCATTTTTCTCCTTTTTATGAGTACCATTTGTTTTCTTTTGTACCCATCATCTTTAGTTCCTCTATTTATTTGTCTTCTTAATTTCCATTATTCTTAACTTATAGCTTTCTTTCCCACTCTTTTTTCTCTTTTAGCCCCTCTTTTTCTACCTTTCTCAATTTTTTCTCCTTCTTTTTCTTTATCTAACAATATGTTGAATACGATGCCTCCTGAAAATTTCCCACCCTTCCTTTCTCCCGCCTTAAACTCTAATCTTCCACTAGTTATATACTCTTCCAACTAGCTTCTTATTACTCAAAGTTTCATATCAATTATGACTTTTAAAGCTTCTCTCCCTCCTACTTTACCCCCTACATTACCTTGCTCATCCCCTTTGCCTAGTCATGCCCCTTCCCATAATCCTCTTCCCAAAAGGAGAACTTAGTTGCAAGTGCTGAATAACAAATCTCCATCTCCCAAAATCTTCTATTGTTTTCTTAATAAATTGGATGGGAAACCTATTGTCGCTCATCCAATTCAAGTTTTTAAGGAAGGGCAATAAATGGGATGCTTAGTTAACTTCTTCCATAGCAAAATATATCCATAGAAATTATGCATAAGTAGGCTAATAATCAATGGAACCAGTAGGGACTGATTAACGGATAGATTAATAAAGATATTTTTAAAATTTCTCTCCCAATTTAAAACTCAAAGAGTGCTAAAATTCAATCCTTGGCACATCAACACTAAATTCATTTTCATTCAGAAATGGTGGCTAAGGATTTAACTTTAAAACCTTAAGCAAAACCAAGTACCCATCTAGATCAATATTTATAATATCCCATTGGAATACTGGACTATAAAGGGCCTCATTCACTTGACAATTTTTGTTGGAAAACTAATATATATCGACGAACCTATAGCAACGATGAAGAAAATCAACTATACAAGACCTTGTAAATTAGCTAACATCCAATACAAACTACCTGAAATTATCCCTTTGATGAGATTGGATGAGAATGAGAATTTATTTGAGGATGCAATCACCATTTCCTACTCTTGGAAGCCAAAAATAATAAGAAAAAAAGGAGTATGTAAACCAACTAGAAAAACTTTCCTCTTTGATGATTATGAAGAATTAATGCAACATGATACCTTGCCTAAACATGTATTGATGAATAATCCATATGGAGCTACTAATGAAGTAGAGATTCAAAAGGATTGAAAGTTAAATATTGGAAAGAATTCCATAACTCCCAAAGAAAAGGAAGAGAAAGCCCTTAAAATTTATGAAGGTGAAATGACCGATATCATAAGTTTCTCTCCTTCTTATGGTAATAGAGATCCCACTAACACATTGGTATTGAATCAAGAGGTGAAGGATAACTTTTTAAAGATGACTCCTAAAGTGCTTCAAGCTAAAGAGATTGGGGATGACTCTTCTGTATTTACCACTTGCATGGGCAAGAATGTGATAGGTAATCCCAAAATTAAGAAAGTAGAAAGGAGGAAATCAAATATTACAAAGAATTCTACATTTTCTCCTACATAATGTCAATTTTAGTATGAAATGTTCGACGAATTAATAGCCCCACCAAGCAGAGGTCTCTATAGAACTTTCCCTCTTTTGTTAAGTCATCCTTTATTAGATTGTTGGAAACAAAATTAGTTGAAAATAAATGTTAAAAACTTGGCTTCTTGAATAAGAATTAAGAAGTAATTAAAAATCATTAGCACCATTTTTATGGTAGAGTGAAAGTTGTATTGAGTCTGATCAAGTAAAAATTATAAGCACATTATATATAAAGTAGCTCATCCATGTAAATGTTGAAATGAAGCAAGATATTTGCTCCTTTAGTGCCTCTTTTGTTTATGCATCCAACCACTCTTTCTAAAGAATTAAACTTTAGAGCAAACTCAAAGCTATTAGTTCCTCAATTAACTCTATATGGATCATTTTGGGGGGACTTTGGCATTGTGCTTTGCCAATCAGAAGCTAAAGGCAAGGCCTATATAATGAATTACTCAAAGTACCTAAAAGATTCCATTAGTTTTCTATAAATGGCTTAACTCAAAATGGAGGGCAATTACTTCACATAGAGTAACAAGTAAAAGGACATTGGCTTTTAAAAAAGAAGCTTGATAGAGTTATTTTAATGCACCATGATTCTTTAAATTCCTTAGTAGTAAAGCTATTTTTATAAACCCTCACTTCTCTGATCATTTGCCAATTTGCATTCAGAACTTAAAGTCTCAACAAAGATTTGACTTTCCTTTCTAGTTTAATAATTATTTGATATTGACAAAGGTGTTTAAAGAGGTCATCTTAAAGAGGTTAAGTCTCCAAGTTCAAGGCCATAAGCAATTTGTGTATATGAGGAAAATCCAATAGGTAAAGGAAGAGCTAAAGATTCTTAATAAAAGAAAACATTGTAACCCTCAACAATCCTAATGATATCAATGGTCTTTTTTCCAACTTAACTAAAGATCTGATCACTGATGTACTGTTGGAGTTCTTCAATAATGGAATGATGCTTAGTGAGCTAAACAAAACGATCATTTTCCTAATCATAAAGGTACATTCCCCTAAATCTTTAAAGGAATTCAAACTTATTTCATATTTTAATTCAATCTATAAGGTCATATCCATGGTTATTGCTAAAAGATCAAAGAAAGTTCTACCTAACTTCGTTGGTGTGTCCCAAAATGCTTTCAGTAAAGGAAGTTCTATTGAGGATAACATTTTTTAACCTAGGAGCTCTTTAAAAACTATAATAATAAATATTCTAGCAAAGATTATGCCTTAGAGATTGACTTTTGTAAGGCTTTTGACATTATTAAGTACAACTTTATCATCAATTCATTAAAAGAACTTGAGTTCCCTGATGTTTTTGAAAGATGGATTATTCAGTGTATGTTTACAGTTTCTTATAATATTCTAATTAATAGAGAGGCCACTAAAGTTTTCAAAAGTATCAAGGATTGAGGCAAGGAATCCTCTTTCCCTTTATCTTTTCACCTTTGGCGTAAAAAATGTTAACTAGATTCTTCAAACTAGTGGTATATTAAGAGAAAAATTTTAGGGTTCACTTTAAATGCAAGAAATCGAACTGATGTAGCTTATCCTTTTTCAATGATTTGATCATTTTCTCTAAGTTTAATACAGGTCTACTGGGTGTTCTTATAGCGTGCTTGAATACATTCAGTAAGATTTTAGGGCTCTTAGTAAACAAAGACAAAATCCATTTATTTCATTTCTTCAAATGCCACTAGTTTATCTAGTTTAATAGCTGCTATCATAGGGTTGATTTGAAGCCCCCTTTTACCTATTTAGGGATCCCCATATCATTTAATAAGTCTTTGATTAGAGAGTTCAATCCTCTACTGGAGAAAGTTCAAAGAATGATTTCATATTAGTAAGATTATCTTTTGCTGAAAAGATTCTGTTGTTAATCTCTATGATTAATGGTCTTCACATTTATTGATCTTCTCATCACCTAATCCCTTCAAACATAGAAAAGACAATTAAAAGACCTTTAAGGCAACTCCTTTTAAGATGGTGATAACTCTCCTCATGCTCTAGCTAAGGTGAAATAGTGTGAAATATGTCTCCTTAGAGAGGAAGGAGGATTGAGAATTATACCTCTTAGACTCACTAATAACGTGCTCATATTCAAAAGATATTAGAGACTTTTTATTAATAAAAAATCCATAAGGGTTAAGTGGGTACACTCTTATTACCTAAACAATCAAAGGTTTTGGTCAATTACTATTAGAAATAATTCATCTTGGACAATGATGAGCTTACTAAAGTCAAGAGAATATCATATTTTTCTTCTTATCAATGAGACACAATGGAAATCTTACTTATTTTTAGCATGATAATTGGTTAAGACTAGGACCTCTAACCAAATGTTGGAATTTAAGTCCTATAAGTTTTAAATAATACTCACCTGCATCTGGAACTCTTACTAAGGTTTAGCATAAGCGATCATCTCCTTAGTTGTTCACTTGATCCTAACTAAGTTGATAGCAAGCTAGTCCTCATGGTTCACTAATGCTTTGATTAGCTTTTAAAGGCAAATTGAGTACCAATAATAGACTCAATAATTTTCTGAACATCCCATAACTTAAGTCCTATGTAAAGATGAGTCTGAATCATTCATTATTTATTCTTCAATTGTAACTTTACCACCAAGTTCTAGATCTACATATAGTTGTTATGCAATATTTTTCCTAATAGCTCCAATTTCTAGGATTGGATGATTGGCTCTCAATGAATAGCAATTGTAAAAAGGAAGACTTGATGTTGATGGTGTTGAAGGTCTCGTTTGGTTACATAATCTATAAGATTTGGATAGAAAGAAATAAGAAAGATTTTTTAGAATCAAGTTCTTCCTTTAAGCTCATTTAAAGTGGAGCTTGTAAAGGATATAAATGATGACTTAACAGCACTTAATCTATATCTTGCTTGTAAAATGGTGCATTTCATCCTATTATGTTATCTTGTATGTTAAATGTAATCCAAAAATGAAACATTAATATTAAAAGAAACACAAAAGGAGTATCAACCAAATTTTAATACTCGTCCCTTAGAGAAATTATGCTTCAAAGGGCAAGTAAACTTCTCTGTTCTTATAAAACATTGTTATAAAGTAGGGTTGTTAGTTTTGAATTGTTTCTTTAATATTGCCCTTATATACCTCCATCTTTGGAATGATCAATGAATCATTTAATTTCTCAAAAAGATATATGATCACCATAATTTGATTATTATAATTGCTACAATTCAATCCATATATTTACCTTGAGGGAGATGTTAAAATATATTATGTGATAATCTCAATTACACTTAGTTTGAAAACATACATAAATTTAATGAGAAAGATGTGAGTTTTATGTTTTGTTTTTGGAATAGCTCTAAGTAGTCGAACCACCTAAATCTCTCATCTTTCTCTTTTATTCCTTTCATTCTATTTCTCATCACTTTGTTATTTTGTATTTAAACATATAACGTAGCTAGGTTTATGTATTCATATCCACATTTCATTCAATTAAATTTGTTATAATCACAAAATTTTAAAAATGTGTTAGGAATCATATAGGTTGATGTTATCTACCTCCATATCAACAACCATGCAAGCTGAAGATTGTTTGTCATGTTAACAACTTATATCTAGTACTGCATCATCAACCAATATATTAGACATTATGTTCTTATAAATAAGATATCCCTATAGTTTCATTTTTATGAATAAGATGATTTTTATACTTTGATCTATGCCTGAGGGGATATTAAGAATATATTTAAATATAATCACAATCAAACATACTTTAATCAAATCCTTTTAATTAATTTTGATTTATCTAAAATTTTAATTTGTGTATATCTAATTTCTATTTTAGTTTATGATGCATTTAAATAAGATTCTCATTATTGTGTAGAGGACATAAAAATCTAATGAGAGTATGAAGCTTATAGTATGTCTATTAAGTAATTTTTTACTGGAAATATCTTATTTTCCTTATTCACTTCTTTTATTCTCTTTCTTATTATTTCCTTTAGTATATCAATAATAAAAAAGAACTGTGTTCTTTTAACAAGTATTGACCTAAATAAAATCTTGCACCAATTTTATTTATTTATTTTGATTGTATTTTTTAATAAAATCAACTTTGAATGATATTTTAGTATTATGGTCAAAGTTTATACACTGTTGGTGATTGCTTGTTGATTTTTAAGCTATAACGTTAAAGATGGTGAGTTATTTCTAGAATAAATCAGCCTCATTTCAAAGAGCTCTCATATTATAAATATTGTGTCATCTTGCTTTATGTTTGAGTTCATAATTTTGTAGTATTGAGCATGGCTATTTTTCACAAGAATTCTATTATTTGTGACATGGTTGGAATACAGTAGAAATTTATCCATTTGATGTACATTATTTTTTCAGAGAAAGCATTCTTTAGCATTTATCTAATTGTGCATTTTTATTGTGTTATCATTTTGTGCGAAATGATTGGTTTATACCCTTTTAATACACTACTCTCCTTAGTCATCAACTTTAAGGGGATCAATTGTGCAGGGAGAAGTGAATATGGGAATAATATAACCTATAGTAAATCAAAATGTTGTTGGAGTCGTTCCAAAACTGTTTAATATGTTTTCACAATTGTCAGTTACTAATAATGTTTATAACATTATTACCACTATTATCATACAACGTTCATAACTTTAATACACTTTAATATGTCTTCATTAAATGGTTAATGTATAAAGCTCTCCTCTATATATATTTGACCCATGCATTTGCTTTTCTCCTCCTTCTTCGGTCATCGGGCTTTTCACTTTTCCATACAACGCATAAATTTTCTTCTATAGACACTTGACAGACACGTATAGCTCCTAATACACACACATCTTCTTCCCATCTCATCTCTTTTATGTTCTTTTACTGTTATAACTTCTCAGAGACAGTTCCTACTCTGCCCTTTGGAGTGCACCAAAGCTGGTGAAGGAGGTGTTAACGCTGGGGTTGGATCCTGTTGTCCTACTACACCATAAAGGGGGAATTTTTGACTTAGGACAATGATTTTTCATGATGATTTGCATTCAGATAAGTCGTTCCAATTTATTTTATTACTATTTCGCTAACAATCTAAGTCGAAAAATTATTACGTTGCTACTACTATTCAAAAAATTATTACGTTGCTATTGTTGGCAGATATTTATTGCATTTTTCCTACTGTTTTTCAAAACTGCTACTGATTGTTGGAAATTGTTGCATTTTTTATATTGTTTTTCAACAATTCTTTCGATTGTGTTGTTGTGTGTTTTTTCGAAATATTGCTCTGTTCTTACTGCTACTTGAGTGTTTTGTGTGAGACATCTCTATTATCGGATTCAATATGTCATCTACAAATGAGACTCACATAGGTTCTGCCCCTATCACCGTAGCCTAACGTATTATACCTAACCTAACTGGATTAGAGCCTCTAGATGGGATAAATTTTAAACGATAGTTTGAGAAATTTCTATTTTATTTTCAGAAATATGAAATTGATTATGTACTATTTCAAGATATTCCTAATGACAATACTAACCCTAAGACAACTAAGAATAACTGTATTGTTTGGGGAGTATTGCTCAACCATATGATCAACCCATTATTTGATATCTATTGCAAGTACAAAATTGTCAAGGAAATTTAGGATGCGCTAGAAGTGAAATAAGGAATTGATGATGCCGGTACTAAGAAATATGCAGTTGCTAGGTGGTTAAAATTTACCGTTGTTGATGATAAGCCTATTATGGACCAATGACATGAGTATGAAAACCTTGTTGTTAAAATCCTTGCCGAGGGTATGAACTTGTGTGAGCTGTTTCAAGCTAATGACCTTAATGAGAAATTGCCTACCTCATGGAATGAGTATAAAAACCAATTGAGGCATAAGAAGAAAGACATGAAGCTTCAGGAGTTGATAGGGCATATAAAGATTGAGGATGCCAATCGTACACAAGATAAGACCAAATCACTCACCCTTGTCCCTATTGTAAAGGCCAATGTGATAGAACATAAAAATGCAAGTAACATAAAAAAGAATGGTGGACAAAACAAGTCTTTTAAGAACAACAACAGGCAGGGTTAGTTTAAGTGCAAAAGCATTGATGGTGACTGCTGGTGATGCCACAAGCCATGCCATCCTGCTGCTCATTGCCAAGTTAGAATCAACTATGAGAAGAAGGGCCAAGGATAGAAATCATAACAGTTGGGGAAAGGAAACCAGACGGGGTACCAACAGGGCAATCAAAAGAGCTTTAGTAAGCCTCAAGCTAATATGATCAAAGCTGGTGATTTTACTATTGTGATGTCCAAAGTCAACATTGTTGGAAACCTGGTCGAGTGGATCGTTGACACAGGAGCCACATACCAAGTATGCACTAACAAAGATCTATTCAAGGAGTTGAATGATGCTGCTGATGGTGAATTCATATACATGGGCAACTCCAGCAGAGTTCCTATCCAAGGAGTTAGGAAGGTCACTCTCAAACTCACTTTTGAAAAAGTGTTGGTGTTAGAAAATTTTTTATTTGTTCCTGATGTACGTAGAAACTTGATTTCTGGTGCATTGCTCAATAAGGTTGGTGTTAAACTTACTTTTGATTCTGATAAGCTAATTTTTACTAAGAATGGAAACTTTGTTAGTAAAGGGTTTTGTAATAGGGGCTTATTTATACTTGATGTTGAAATGAATGCATCTACTTCTTCTGCTTATATTGTTAAGCCCCTAGACCTATGGCATTATAGACTTGGGTATGTGAATGTGAGGTCAATTAAAAGGATGAAAAACTTAAACTTGTTGCCTAATATATCACCAATGAAATAGAAAAATGTCAATTTTATATTGAGGCTAAACACTCTAAGAAACCTTTTAAGTCAGTGACCAAGAGAGAGTCACAATTGTTGGACTTGGTGCACATGGATTTAGGTGATTTTAAGAATTTTGTGTGAATAAAGGAGACATGAGATATTATATTACTTTTATGGATGATTGTTCTAGATTTACTAAGGTTTACTTGTTGAAAAATAAAAGTGATGCAGAGGAAATGTTTATGAAATACAAAGCTGAGGCTAAAAACTAATTGGAGAGGAAAATTAAGAGATTAAGGTCTGATCGAGGAGGTGAATATATTATTGATTTCTATATTGATTATTGTGGAAAAGTTGGGATTATTTATAAACTTTTAGCCCCTTATACACCTGAACATAATGGAATAGCCAAGAGGAAAAATCGAATACTTAAGGATATAATGAATGCAATGTTGATTTCCTCAGGTTTACTCAACTTTATATGGGGGTAAGCTATTCTTTCATCTTGTTATGTTCTAAACAGAGTCCCTCATAAGAAACTAGTTCAAACCCCTTACGAAATTTAGAAATGTTATCCACCTAACTTGTGTTTTTTTTAAGTGTGGGGGTGTCTTGCTAAGGTTGCTTTACCTGAATATAAGAGGAAGAAAATTGGGCCTAAGACTATTGATTCAATTTTTTTTGGCATATACGTCTAATAGTGCTACCTCTAGATTTAGGGTTAAGGAAGAGAGATCTAGCACTTATGGACCAATTTTGGAGTCAAGAGATGTGGTGTTATTTGAGGATATATTTCCTATGAAAGTGAGTGTGCAAGCTCCTAAATAATTTGTCAGCAAAAGAGCTAGAGAACCTACCAGTTTTGGTTCTGACTTTATTATGTCCTTTATGGTGAAAAAACTTGAGAATATACATGATGTTTTTGTGGTGACTTATATTATTGAGGAAGATCCCAAAACTTATGAGGAAGCAATGAGATCTGTGGATGCTACCTTTTGGAAGGAAGCCATAGACAATGAGCTCGAGTCAATCATGTTTAATAAAACTTGGGTTTTAGTTGATCTACCTCGAGGATGTAAGCCTTTGAAGTGTAAGTGAGTTTTCAAAAAGAAATTGACACCTGAAGGAACCATTGTGAGGTTCAAGGCAAGACTTGTGATTAAAGGTTTTAAACAAAAAGAAGGATTATACTTTTTTTTATACTTACTCTCCTATTACTAAAATTGCAACTGTAAGGATGTTGTTTGCTATTGCCTCGGTATTTAAGCTACATGTGCACCAAATGGATGTTAAGACAGCTTTCTTGAATAGTGATCTTGATGAGAAAATTTATATGGTCCAACCCGAAGGGTTTAGAGTACTTGGTTAGGAACAAAAGGTGTGTAAGTTGGTTAAGTCATTGTATAGACTTAAACAAGCTCCCAAACAGTGGCATTAGAAGTTTGAAAGTGAGATTTTCAAACATGGTTTCACCTCTTGTGATGTTGATTCTTGCATTTATGTGAAATTTGATGCCAATGGTTGTACGATCATAACTCTTTATGTGGATGATGTGCTTATTTTTGGTATTAGTTTATCTGTCATTGATACTACCAAGAGTTTGGTAAAGTCTTCCTTTGATATAAAAGATCTTAGACATGTGGACTTTATTTTAGGAATCAAATTTGATAGGATTGACTCTGGTTTTAGATTGAATCAAACTCATTATATTGAGAAAATTTTGAAAAAGTTTGGTTACTATAATGTTGAACCAGTCAAGACTTCTTATGATGCTAGTGTTGCTTTAAAAAAAATCTTGATAACAGTGTAAACCAAGCTAAGTATGTTAAAATTCTTGGTAGTACAATGTTCTTGATGAACTATTCTCGTCTTGATATTGCATACTGTGTGAGTAGACTTAGTAGGTATACTCATAATCCTAGTCAAGAGCATTGGAATGCATTGATTCATTTGTTGAGATATTTGAAAGGTACTATGTATTGTGGATTATCTTTTGGTGGTCATCCTCCTGTATTGGAGAGGTATTCTGATGCTTACTGAGTTTACAGAAAGTGATAATATACGCTCTATCAGTGGTTATATTTTTACCTTAGTAGGAGTTGTTGTGTCTTAGAAATCTTCCAAGAAAATGTGTATTGCAAGATTAACAATGGAGGTTGAGTTTATGGCTTTAGAATTGGCAAGACGGGAAGCTAAGTGGCTAAGGAATCTCTTAGCGGATATTATGTTTTGAGAAAACCAACTCCTTTTGTGTTCCTTCATTGTGATTCGCAAGCTGCCATTCATGTTGCCAAGAACAAGGCATATAATGACAAAAGTTGACATATTAGATTGAGACATAAAATTGTTTGTACTTTAATTCGACATGGGTGTAATCTCTCTACACTATGTCAAGTAAGAGAGTAACTCAGCGGATCCATTTACAAAATCTATGAGTAGGAAACTAGTTTCAAATCATGCTAAAGAGATAGGGTTGAGCCTAATTGTATAGTAACCTCGTGATTGACACCCGTCTTAGGAAACCAAGTTCAATGGGTCAAACAAAGTTATGTGGTGACTACTTATTTGTATTTTGTTTATGGAATAATACTGAGATATATTCAGTTGTTGAATAGCTTCCCTAACCTGCGTTTGATGAGGTTGGATTGTTTAATCCTTAACGAGTTCCACAACCTAAGTTTGGGTTATGTGAGTAGTACACATTTGACGGACTCACCTACATGATTGTAGAGGGCTAACCACCCTCCTATGAGAGTATTTGGTCTATCTCTCTAGAGCGATCATGAGACCAAGGCATTTTGGGGCTGTTTGTTTTTCTAGCAGGTTTTGTCTCCGATTTTTTTAGATACCAGGTTCAAGACTTAGTTCACCTGGTTGTTCGTCAAACTTTCTCCTAAATTGATACAGTTTGTTTCTTAAGTTTTGGACCAAGTGGGGAATTGTTAGAGTCAATGTTCTAAAACATGTTTAATATGTTTTAATAATTATCAGTTACCAATAACATTTATAACGTTATTACTGCCATTATCATGCAACGTTCATAACTTTAATATAATTTAATGTTTTTATTTCAAGGTTAATGTATAAAGCTCTCCTTTATATATATACGACCCATGCATCTGCTTTTCTCCTCCTTCTTCAGTTGTCGTGCTTTTCATTTTCTCATACAACGCACAAATTTTATTCTACAGACACTTAATAGACACGCATAGCTCCTCATACATATGCATCTTCTTCCCATCTCACCTCTTTTATGTTCTTCTACTATTATAACTTCTCTCTTCCTACTCTACCTTTTAGAGTGCACCAAAGTTAGTGGAGGAGGCGTTAGCCCTGAAGTCGAATCCCGTTATCTTGCTGCACTATAAAGAGGAAATTTTCGATTTAAGACAGTAATTTTTCACGGCACCTTGCATTCAAATAAGTCGGTGCAATTTATTTTATTGCTATTTCGCTAACAAATGTGGCCAAAAAAAAATATAAAGACCACCTTATGATAAACTCGCAATTTAAAAGGACTTCAAATCATGTTCGCGGGGCAGTGAATGTTAAAGTCAATAAAGCTTTGGATCGTGCATTGTGACAAAACAGTGTACAGGCAAAAGCAGACAAAAGACTAAAGAAACTAAAAGGGGAAATATTGTTCACATGATGATTCGGATACAAGTAGTGGAAGAACGATAAAGAGGGAGGGAAAGAAGAGATCTGATCCCGACAATGACTGCCAAAAACATGATGCCCATGTTCTTATATGCGTTTTTGATTCATATACAAAACTAAGAAGCTACAAGATATAGGTTTATAGAAGTCACACGTCTAAATTTGTCAGAGGCTGCTTCTTTATTAGCCAATGGCTAGCTGATAAATTGCCTAACCTTAGGCTCTTCTTCTTTTTGTTACTGTAATACACATAGCAAACTACACAACCATACATTGTATGGTAGGTGACAGATACCGAACCGCGACACAGCTCGTGGATATAAAGTGAAAGAGAAAGAAAGTGAATTAAGTCTTTATATAATGTAAATTAAGTTAAAGATAGTGGGAGTGATGTGGAGGAAAATGACGACAAGTATGCAACTAGAACAGGGCACGGGGCCAAAGGCTCTGCTTATCTTCTCTTTTCGTAAAACATTTCTTATACAATGGAAAATCAACCTTGCAATATGCTTAAAAAAGAGAGATAATGCCGTCACATAAAATAAAAGCCTTTGGTCTTTATTTTGGTTCGTATTGCTTTAAATATTCTTTTGCCCACTGTCCATCGACTAAGATTGCATGAATAGTTAATATCTAGAGAAAAAGAAGTTGTTGGTCGTTATTATTGCTGAAATGATAATTGAGGTAGTACAATCACAATCCTCCAAGCTGCCAATAATATTTGGTTGTGGATGTTGATGTTAATGTTAATGGGGTAGTTGTTCAGAAGTTGGTCTTTTGTGATTGTAGACATGAGTGAGAGTAAACAAAAGGCAATAAAAGGGACTGCCAAATGCGGCTCTAAGGTTAGTGTTAATTATATAGGGATATGTTATGATAATTGAAATCATTGTGTGCTTTGAAAATCTTTTTTATTTTATTACGCTAGAGAAGCACGCGCATTACCATTACCATTATCCTTCCCTGTTTACTTATCATTCTAACGTAAGCATATGATCACCCGCTTAATTTTTGTCTCTTATAATAACCACATGAATGTCTATACATATATCTACAACTAATTCAATTTTAAGCTTATTAATGTTAATATGTATCTACCTTTTTGTGTCTCACTCCATATGTTTTAACTTTATAGTAAAAATCACCTTTTAAAAAAAGGTATATATAAAAATCGAATTTACGGCACAATCTTGATTCTTATGTCTGATATTAAATTTTAGTTTAAAACTAAGTCAGGCAATCATTGTCACACGGACAAGGTATTATTCACTTATGCTTAATTTCCTTATTAAGTCTAAAGGAATCTAGCTACAATCTACTTATAATGCACTTGGAGTTTAAAGAACCTCAACCGATAGTGTTCATCGGAATTAGATAGATTGTGTTACGAATGACAAAATAACCATAAGTCTCTTCAAACTAAATGAATGCTTTTTTCTTTCAAATCCATATTTTATGACCATTTTGCTTTTTAAGCACATTAAATATTCTAAGTTTCTTCGTAAATTCACTATACTTAAAAGATACAATAATACACTTAACAGCTAAAATATACTATATATTGGCATAGATTCGACATGTAATTGGACTGCAAGAATATATATATAAGATCGATGCAATTGAAGCTTATGAATGTTCAAACTTTATTTGAATGCACATTAATTGCAGTTTGAAGTTAAACACTTTGACTACTTGAAAAAAGTACTGTTAGGCAAACGGATATGGAATTTGTTTGAAGATAGCGAAGTTTTTTGGGTGAAGTGGGTTTATACAATTATATTGCGAAGGAATAAATTTTGAAGTGCTCAGCCTACCTATAATAGTTGTTGGAGTTGGAAAAAGATTTTAACAGTCCGGGACAAATTGTGTCATCAATTTAGATTTAGGATTCAGTATGTCTACTCTTTTCTGGCAGGATCCTTGGCACCCGCGTGGTATTCTGATGTCCTTGTCTACTCCGAGAGAGATTAATGGATTGGAACTTCCGCTCACAGCATGTGTTTCTGATGTGATAATTAATGATACTTGGAGCTGGAGTGAGGTATCCATGGCCCTTCTCAGACATCTGGCTCCTCCAGCGTATTTCCCCAATAGCTCCTTACCTGACAGTTTGGAATGGTTAGCTAGCCCTATCAAGCGTTATACCAATGTGTTAGCCTACCAATTATTGCGTACTTCTTTATCGGTTGTCCCTTGGTACAAACTGGTCTGGTCCAAATACAGTAAACCTCGTTGCTCCTTTACTTTATGGCTCGCTTTCCTGCAGAAACTTCCAATCCGGGACAAACTTTCATTCCTTTATATTCCTAATCACTGTTTCCTGTGACTTTTAGCAAATGAATCCATAGACCACTTATTTTTTGACCGCCCCTTCTCAAAAATAATTTGGGACCACTGCCTTTCTCATTTCAACTTGCCCACTTTCAACCACTCTAACCTTTCCAATATCTTTTGCTGGTTCTTAACTGTTTCCAGTACCAGAGTTTCAGTCATGACTCACTTCCCTCTACTGCTCTCCACCACTGTTTACCATATATGTATCGAACGTAATGCCAGAACTTTCAGGAATGAAGCCTTGGCTGAGGAGAGAGTGCTTTCTAAAGTAATCTCTCACGTTAGGAAACTTCTCAGCCTATACACCGAGATGAGGTAATTTTAGATTAGTACTTTCCTTATTTTGCAAGTTAATTGCTCAGTCTATTCCAGGTCATAGCGTACAAGGTTCTCATTGGATAGACCATACTTGCCATGCCTACCCTTGGAGGTGCAGCATAGTTATTTCTTGGCGGCAGTTTTCTTCTTGGCCATTCCGGGGCCATGGTTGTTCATTTCATTTCAGTTTCTCCTTGACTTGCTTATAATGGGTTTGGAATTTCTTAGTTAGGCTCTCTACTTGGATTATGTATGCTTGGGTTTTATTTGGCTAAGTCTCTTGGTGTTTATGCTGTCGATTGGGTATCGGGTTGCTTCTTCCATAACTAATGTGTTCCTAAGTTTATCTTGGTCTGCCCTTTGGTTAATTGCTAATTTTAGCTGGTTGTATCTTCTGTGACATAGTCTGTGAACTCTTTGTACATATTTTGTTCATTTATTTATTTTTCTGATTTACCAAAAAAATATTGAAGACTAGAGACTTCCATACACGAGATCGTGTGATTAATTTAATCTAGTTTATCATTTTGTACTTGTTGGACATAACAATACTATGTTTAATGGAACAAAAGTACATTTCTTTTGAATTCTTCCATTTCCTATTTATCCAAGTTTTAATCCCGTCATAATTGATAATGAAATGACACATCAGATGAGGTTAAGGTAAAACGTTGAAGATAAACATCTAAAATACACGGATACGATATAATTTGTTAGAAAAATGACTTAAAAAGTCTTTTTTTTTTTGTTTCTCACGGGGTGTTCTAGGAGGGTCCTAATTATGGGAACGCACCTTTAAGTTATCCACACCCAGACTAATCCCCGCTCTAGCCGGGCAGGTCTCTTGTGGGAGGCAAAACTCTGGCTCCAAGTTAAAAAAAATCTTTTAACAAATATAATCAAATTCAAATAAATAGTTTGATAAATAATGTCTATACTTTGAAAGATTTGGTAGTTATCTTTGTGTGAGATATTTATTCTTTCAATTAGTATCATAATAAATTACATATGCTTCTTAATTAAATTAGTAATTATTTTTGTGTTGGATTGATTAATTATTTTATGACTTGTTCTAATTTTACAACGATATCATGATATGTGTACCAATCGCAATCGCAAATTAATTCTTCTTCAGATATATTACGTGCACGTCACATTTATAATGCTGAAAAATCAGAAAAATTAAAACAATCCACACAACATCCACTCTTCTACAACGATTTCTCTACCTCTGACTTGACTGGGCAGTGAGACCACGACCCAGAACACCTATGCGGATGAGTTTGTGTTTGGACTCGATACGGTGGCCAGAAGGCGGCTTCTGCGAGTTGACATTTTACCACCAGCAGTGAGATGCATTCCCACTCAACTGGTGGGAACCTTGATAAACCAACGGGGACTCACTTGACTTGTCAGCCCATCGCATGGAATGGAGGGAAACCGGTTTTGGGAAAACGACGGTGAGTGTCACCGTTATCTCCCGTTGTTGTTGCCGTTCGCTTGGGAGAGAAGAGCCAGACCATTACGCATCGCCGCTGCTGGTTACTTCCCATTGATGAGGTTGAAGGAGGCAGATGGTGGTAGAAGATAACAACTGCAACATTAAAAAGACATGTTTTCACTAGTTTATGGATTATAGGCTGGTGAAATTGGTCTGGACCCCATTTCAGTGGGCTAACAAGGACAGACTACGGAACAAGCCTTTGGTGTCTTAGGCTTTAAAAGTTTAGACTTAAAATGGGTTATAATTTGGACTTAATTGAATTTTGACAAGAGCTAAGAGCTTAAGTGATTTGATGAATAATCAAACAATCTAGGCTTGTAGATTAAATAATAAATTTATTTATTTAAAAATGAGTTCCTAAATATATATATTGACAGTATAAATGAATTTAATAATATTTGGAAATAAGTTTATATACCAAAATATAAATTTAAAACTGATGAGTTCAATTTTAATTAGAATTTCGTAGATGTTCCTAAATATTATGTTTAATGGCGATAATTACGAGATTCAGAATATAAAATCCAATATATACTGGAGAAGCAAAACGCCCTTGAACCATTAAACATAACCATAGATGTTCCTAAGGAAGGCAATACGTCCCAACATAAAAGGGACCATAATGCTTATAAAATAAGGATTAAAAAAAATACCTAATTAGCTAACGTTACGTTACTAAGCAACATGGATAATGATATCATACGTGAGTTTCACATAAGGACATGTTTGCTTTGGCTACACATTTTGGAGGCACCTCAATACCCACAGTGAGGTCACTCACTTTCAAGTTTGACATATATAAGAAATGGCCAAATCACACAATGCAACAGCATTTGAGGCATATGTCAAACATGATAAGTGAGCGGCATGATGATGGTCATGAACTATCAAATAAGCAACAAGTCTAAGCTATCATTTGTTCATTACCTTAGAGTTAGCAACATGCTAAGCCATCATCTGTTCATTACCTTAGAGTTAGGAGCATATAAAGATGCATTTAACTCACAATGAGAGCATCAAGATGATGGAAGTTGCTATGAGCATCTTATATCAGAAGAAGAACATCTTGAAGCCTCCAAAAAGTCTTTTGAGATATATATACAATTGGTATTAGCTTAAATGGAGCTATGAATTAGAAGTGTAAGCATAATAGTGGGCCCAAATAGAAAAAAGGTAAGAGAAATATCCATTATTCTTAAGACTCCAAGAAGGCCAAGTGGAATTAACATAAAAAAGGGAAAACTTCCTTTTAAAAAGCAGAACATTAAAAGCATCAAGTGCTTTAATTATGACAATAAGGGTCATTTTCTCATGATTGTAGCGAGCCTCAAAAGGTGCAATCTTATTGTGCAGACATTTATTTAGTGAATGTATCTTGTTTTGTTTTTCTAATTGAATTACATCCTTTATTGATTATAGATTCGGGAGCAATAAACCATGTAGCAAAAGATAGAAATGCCTTCATGGAATTATGGAAAATCCCATATGAACCATGATGGAGGGAGACAAGAGTTACGATACAAGGGATAAGAAAATATAAATTAGACATGTGAGGTGGTTAATCCTAATCCTACATGAAGTGTTATATGCTCTAAAGATTTGATGGCATTTTATCTATATGTTAGTTTTAGTAAGTTTTGGTTTTAATACAAATTTCGTCAATGGTGATATGAATTTATATCTCAGACACATTTGTTATAGACATGAATTTTTGTTGGATGGTTTTATTATTCTAGATGTTGTTTTGTTCAAATAATAATATAATTTATTCTTTGTTTACAACATCTTGATGCAATTTTTGTTATATTATACTATGTCATATTAGTCAAAATAAAATAAGTTGATTAGCTAAAGAAGGTATGTTAGGTGATTTAAATCAAGTAGGTTTACAAATTTAAGAATATTGTCTAGCTGGTAAAATGACGTGAATGCTATTTGGAAAGGGAACACGAGTTTTCTATCCATTACAATTGATTCATTCAGACATTTGTGGTCCAATGAATGTAAGGGCATGAGTGGGGGCTGTGTACTTCATCAATTTTATAGATGACTATACTAGATAAGGTCACGTTTATTTAATTTCTCATAAATTGGAAGTATTAAATTGTTGCATAAATTATATAAATTTGGTAGAGAATTAATTGAACAAGAAAATAAAAGTATTAAGAAATGAATAAAGATAAGAATACTTATCTGACAAGTTCAAGATGTTGTGTGATAAAATAAAGAATAGAAAGACAATTAACTATTTTATAAACCTTTAACAAAATGACATTGCGAAAAGATTTAATAGAACATATTAGAAATTGTTAGGTTTATGACGGCACAAATAAGACTATCAATCACTTATTGGGGTGATGCACTGCTTATAGTCACTTGTGTACTTAATTGAGTTCCCACAAAATTAGTTACACTTACTCTGTATGAGTTATGGACATAAAGAAAACCTAATATGGAACATCTAAAACCATAAGGGTGTGATGCCTACGTTCATGATATCTCTCATTAATATAGGAAAGTAGAAACATAAGGTAAGAAAGTATCTTTATTAGATACTCTGAATGCTCAAAAGGGTATGTGTTTATAGGTAAATAAGGTAATGAAGGTGTAACAAAATTTGAATAATGAGATGTCACATTTTTAGAAAATGACTTTCCAAAAATGGAGTGAAATAGGAAAAGACCTATTTTTGTAACATCTCATTATTCATGGGAAGGTTAAATTAGTAAATTTGAGTGATTAATGAGAGTTAGAGATGCACTTCCATGTTCATGCTTCCTTATGCTCATGCATATTATGCCTTACACACGTCTGCACATGAAAATAATTGTACATGCATTCATGAATAATTCTGGGTATAATTGGATTAATTTGTGAATGTTGAGAACTATGAATGGTTTTTACATTGGAAATATTAGTGATTAGTGGAAATATCGTATTTGTGTATGTTGGTGAATTTAG
>JAOQMQ010000005.1:9470635-9480697 GCA_027563845.1 Erythroxylum subrotundum | reverse complement strand
TCTAGCTACTGAGAGGCTCTACTGCCGTGTAGATTGTGTTTTAGAAAGTGAAATCATGGCTCAAAGGTCAGTCAGCTGGGACATTGGGATGGCTTAGATAGATTTGATACATTTCCTCTTTCATGTAGTACTTCTGTATTAGGGTTTTAATGATGTACATAGGGAATATGTGAAAGACACAATGTAGTCATCGATTTTGTGAAATGAAATGAGGAAAAAGTTGGTTTTAAAAAATTGTGATTTTCTTATGATGCTTTTCAAGTGATTTTAATACGATGTCATAGGAAGTTAATGTAGTGCTTGATCGTAGCTCGCCTTTATCGTAAGTTATGTACCGGAATGATCTCTGGGTATCCCGGTGTGTACCCTGCAATAAGGGGGTTCTACAATTTTTGTAAGAAGCTCTTGATCAAAATGATTCCGTTACGAAAAATAATGAATAGGAACTTTATCCTAGTAGGAATAGTATAGAACTTGAAGAAGCATCATAAGGACAGTTAAGATTATAACATATTGAAAGTGTCCTTATCGTATCTTATCTAAGTGGGGGTAATCAAAATGTTGATGAATTTGTTTCTCATAAATCATGTTTATGTCTAAGTAATCATAATATGATTCCCAATGTAATTTCAAAATATAAGAAGAGATATATATGATTATTTTACAAGAAGATGATGAGCCAAAGAATGTATATAAGGCTCTTACTGGTCCTACTAAAGAAGAATGGATGCAAGCAATGAAAGAAAAAAGGACTTCTTTAAGCTTAAAATAAGTATAGGACTTGGTTGACCTCCTTAATGTGCAAAGATATTAGGAACAAATGGGTTCTAAAAAAAAATGAAACATTGATGGTAGTATCAAAAGATATAAGGTATGCCTAAAGGGAAAAAGGTTATGCACAATAGGAGGAAATTGATTATGACAAGAAATTTTCACTTATTATGAGGTTTGCTTCAATTCATCTAATCTTAGCTACAATAGCTAGTTTGGAGTTTGAATTACATCAAATGGATGTAAAGATTACTTTTCTAAGTGGAGGATTACAAGAAGATATCTATATAAAACAACTTGTAGGTTTCATTTAGACAGACTAAGAACATAAAGTTTGTTGATTATTGAAATTGATTTGTGTTTTGAAATAGTCTTCAGGACAATGGTAATTATGTTTTCATAACATAAGCATTTCATATAATTTTCATATTCTTGATGAAGACCACTGTATATATATTAAGAGATCCAAAATAAACTTACAATTTTATCTTTATATGTGGATGAAATTTTGATTGCTTGTAATGAATATGTGATTATTAAGCAAATCAAATATTGGTTATCATCTGAATTTGAGATGAAAGAAATGGGTAAAGTTACATATATTCTTGGAATTAAGATTTCAAGAGATCGTTTAAAAAGATTATTGTCACTTTTGCAAATAAATTATATACAAAAGATTTCAGAACAATTTTTCATCCATGAATGTAAACCAATAAATAATCTTATAACTAAAAGAGAATGTCTTAGCAAGAAGTTTGGGCCTCTGCACCATAAGAAACGAAACAAATGAAGAAAATTGCATCTTTTAGTGCTATTTGAAGTCTCATATATGGCATAATATGTATAAGACCAGATATTTGTTACGTTATTGGAATGGTGAGAAGATATCAATCAAATCTAGGACCAACACATCCAAAAGTAGTAAAGAGAATATTAAGGTATTAAAAAGGTATTGTTGATTATGTGTTATGTTATCAGGCAATGATCTCTAGGAAGGAGATTTAGTTAAGAGACAATCCTACCTCTGGATATGTTTTCTTACTTAACAATGGAGCTATCTTATGGAAAAGTAAGAAATAATCATATGTTGCTTTATCTAAAATGGAAGCTAAATTTATATAATTTTTGGCAGCAATATAAGACACTGTGTGGCTTAAACAACTCTTGGTTAGTTTAAGGGCACTAAAAGTGAGACTAATCTAGTAATAATTAATAAGATAGTCAAGCGAAAATCGCTTATACTAAAAACCCCAAATTTCATTGTAAAACCAAGCATATAGATACTAATTACAATTATATGAAATATATAGTTACACAAGAAAAAGTGAACATGAAGTATATATCTACATAAGACATGGCTATAGATCCAATGACAAAACTAATTATTTGATGTACATACATTAGTTATGTGAAGTCATTAGGATTACGTAGATATTGAAATGTAATTAATTAACATTTCTTTGCATCTGTTCATTCAAAGTATCATCATGTTTTGAGTTAACATTATTTATTAAATAATAAATATTACTTTAGTACTTGATTCTAAAATATGTTTACTTTGTATGACATATTTTTCATATGACTAAAGAGTACATCAGACAAATAAAATATTGACATCCTTACACAAGTAATCAACTTTATTATTTGTGATGACTAGAAATAAGGCAGGTTTTAAGCATATTATCAAGGTGATAATTAGAGTTGAAGCTAGAAAATTAAAATGTGAATACAGACTTAAATGATAAGTCAAAAGAAAATTGTTGTGGATTGATCACATAGTCACTGTATCTATCTTAAGTGTTGCAAGATGAGAGTTCAGAAAGACAAAGTTAAGAGTAAATAAGTGAAATTAGGTTATAATAAGTATGTATGAACCAACATCTATACGATATTGTATTTATAAAAGACATACGATTAAATTAATAGGAGTTAATACCATAGCACAAGACTCTTACCATGTATGCATAAACGAGTAGGGATGGCAATTGGGCCCGAGCCTGGCCTGACCACCACCAGCTCGAATTGAAATCAATAGGCCATACTCGAATTGGCCGTGCCTCGAGCCCAGAAGTTCTAAAAATTATCCTAAGCCTCAGCCTAGCCCAAGGCCCAACTATTATAGACAAAATGACTTCTTTTTACTAAAAAAAGACGTCGTTTTGCATTTTTAGTTTTTAAAAAATTTGGGTCCAACTGAGTCGGCTCAGGCTAGGGCTCAAGCTACCACAAGCCCAGTTGGACACGGGCTCGGGCAATGTTACCAGAAGATTATATTTGATACAATCTTATTGGACAATTCTGGGAACTAACTTTTATTAAGAGAATTGAATACATTTATGACATGATGAAATAGAAGAGATCAAAGGAGATTGAAATGCGAGATATGACCTAGGTATAACATATAAAATCTACTTATTGATCGATTTATTAACTGAGACTTCATATTTCCTAACAAATATATAACTACAAGCTCTCATTGTATGTTGGTTGTAAAAGTTACTACACAAGTATGAGAATATGCAAAAATCTTATTACCTTAATTCATCATATGTGAGTGAGAGATGATAATGAAAGGATACACTTGACGAGTTTAATGTGTGACTTTTAGTTGCTAACTATTAAAAAACATTTAATATTGATATTATTTATAAATATGGGATAATACAATAAAAAAATTAATGATAATCATGTAAAAAAACACAACTATGAGATAATTTGCACGAGTAAAAATAAAGATTTCTTACAAAAGTCCTTTAATTGGTAGAATACAATCAAATCCAAAAAAATGGTTTGACTAATGACGTATATGATTTGAAAGATGCATGGTTTATTTATGTGTTAGATATTTATCCCTTCAATAATTAAACAAAACCATCTATTTCTTTCCTAATAATGTCATTTATTATATTTACTCCTACAATACAAAATTTTTGAAAAAAATGAAATTTATCTAATTAACAAGAGGCATATTGAAAGAGAGAATAAAATAAGTCATAATTAAAAAATATAAAATAAGAGAATTTAAATAGTAAATGATTCAATAAGAGGATTATAATTTAATGTTTTTCTTTGATCATTTTTTATTTTTAAATTAATATTGAAAGGTTTTCTTCTTAATGGAAGTAGGGCTTAAACTTAATATATATGGGTATAAAACTCTAAATTATATACTGTGAGTATACAAAGACAAGACATAGAATTTACTCTTATATTATTATATCTATAACAAAGGAAGTATATTTAAGATAAATGGGGTATGGGAGTATGGACGGACATCATGATAAATAAGAAAAAGTGGGATTTACGTTTAAGTTAACCCACAGATATAATATGAATATATAAATATATATATAAATACACACACATATACGTAGGAGTGATATGCATGTATATTTGTTTCTTATTTTACTAATTATAGAAGTATGTATTTCTAACAAAGGGGAGTTGAAAGTAATTGGCCATTAACATAGATCTTCTATGGAGTTTTGATATTATGATAAGTCTTTTCCTTTTTATTTGTATAGGAAGGAAGAGCAAAGATTAAAAAAAAAGAAAGAAAGGAAACTGAGCTCAAAAACAGCAAGCCATTTTTCTCCAACTAAGCCCTCGTCATTTCAAGTATTTAAATACTTTCTAATTAGGGAGACAAGGCATTGAAGCAACGTTAGGGCAGTTCGATATCTGAATACTCCTCAGATCCACCTTCCGCAGTAACTCTCTCCAAAGCTTGTGTGATATCATATCGCCTATATGCTTCTTTTGACATATTATCCTAATCCTACCCTTGTTATTATCCGTTATTGTCCATCTTTCACCACCATGAAGAGGATAAGAAGTTTTCTTGTGCCTTCCTTAGCATAGGTTGTAGTTGTTCTCTTCCTTCACCTTTTCTTTTTAGAAATAGTTACTTAGGTTGGACCCATATATATATATATATATATATAGATAGATAATGTAGATATGAAAATAGCTTCATTGAAAGAACTAAAAGCTATTACCTAATACAGAAACTAACCAAGGGGGAAAAAAAAAAAGAATAACCACACACACACACACACACACATTTAGATTTAGTCAAAGTCACTAAAGAGTGAATAAACTGATTTTAAGTTATTAGAACAAAATTGAAATTTATATGGGACAAAAATAAGTTAATATTCTTCCAAAATCTGCTAACATATCATCATTAGGCTTCAGATGGAAAAGGACATCAACAACATCTCCCTCTAAACAAAATTGGTAAAGGTGACAATTATTCAAAAGTATAATTAAGCCCTTCCAGCACAACACATGCTCCGGCTATACCCGACAATAAAGGAAAAGGAATTGTAACAGCAGATCTGCCACAAGATAGTCTTAATAACATTTCTTAATAGCATTTCCACAATCAACTTTGGCAGATTTCAAATGCTAGGCTCTACCAATATTAATTTTGAAAGAGCAATTAGTATTAGAAAATTTGAAATCGTCACATGAGCAATTTTCCAATCATTGAATAATTTGACAATATTTGAAACCAAAGATGGAATAAACACTTCGATCTTACCATACCCAATTCGATTTCTAGTACACCAAATAGCCAGTAGCATATAAAGAGAAAAGAAAGGATTCATTGAAAGTGTTCCGTAAATCTTAAGATATTTAACTAGTTAACACAACACGCAAATTATTGTCAAGTGTGAGTAAATGGTTGCATACATAACATGTTTGGTTTTAACATATCTAGAGTTGGAAGGCATTCTGAAGAGCCTGTCGGAAGACTATCTTAAACTTTTAATGAAATCGTTAATGTATATAAACCATTCCAAATGATGGGAATTTAGTCCCATTTTTAAATGTTTATTTTTCTAATTCTACTAAATTTGGATTTTGAAAGTATTAGCTGTCTTCATGGATTAAAAGGAATGAATATCAGAAGGATTTAAGGCAGAAATCAATGGTTGGAAGTTATTTCTAGTGTATATGTATGTGTCTAGGTTACACACACACATTTCAATGGTGGACACAGTCGTGTGGATGAACATGTATGCTTATGTAACTGTGTACGAGTGAATGATGATGCTTAAGGATAGACACGCTTGTGTGGAGTTAAACACAGTCATGTAAATAGAGGACGTGGTTGTATCTACCGATCATGTAAATCACTGGGACTATGTATCATAGTGACATTGAGTTTTAAAGCTTAAAGATTAAACATGGTCTGGGCAACCATATGTAGCTTAAAAACCTTTTACTTTTGAAATTGAAAGTCTAGCTAAGAGACAAAAATTGCATAAGTCAAAAACACATGATGAAAGAAGAGTTTTAGGGACCATATAACATTATTCAACTATAGTTTTACTGAAGTTTAATTTTTAGGGTTAGTGAGAGTAGTATTGGTGTATACATATCAATTTGCACTCAATTATAAAAGTTATTTTAGAGAGCTTTAGAGAGAGCTAGTTTAGCTATGGATATTTCGTGAGGTGTTTTTAGCTCAAAACCTTAAATGCTTGTATCTTGTTATTTCATTTAGTCGATTTATTGTAGGTTTGTCCTGTAGTTTTTTATTTCTACACTAGAGGGTTTTCTATGATAAATTATGTGTGCAATTTATCTTCAATCATCTTTATTATTTGAGTAGTTTGTTATTGGTTGAGTGATTTTATTGATCTTATGGGTTTTATTGCTTGGAGTCCCAACAACTGGTATCAAAGCCTAAGTATCAAAGCCTAAGGTATATAAAGTAGAAATAAATTTATAGTGAAGTTAACATCAACCAACTATTCAATATGGAGACTTATAATGGAAGATCTCTTGTATTGCAAGGATATTTATAATCTAACTAATGTAGACAAAAGTATAAAAGAAGATGTCCTGTCTAATTCAAAGAAGATGACAGATAACGAGCGGAAAAAAAATGAAGAAGAAAACCTTGGGAACTATTAGACAGTGGATTAGTATTAACATATTCAACCATATATACCAATCCTTTCGAGTTATGGAAGAAATTGGAGAGTTTTTATGAGAGAAAGACTACACAAAACAAGGCCTTTTTGATTAAAATGCTTGTGAACGTAAAGTTAAAGGCTGGGAAATTAGTGTTATAGCATCTTAGTGCTTTTTCAGGATATCATTAACAAGTTGACTACAATGAAGATCATCCTCTATAATAAGCTACAAGCCTTGTTCTTGTTAAGTTCCTTATCAGATAGTTGGGAAACTTTAGTTATAAGTATCAACAAATTTTCTCCGAATGATGTGCTTTCTTTGGATATGATGAAAGAGAGCATACTTAATAAAGAGATAAGGATGAAAGAGTTATTATTGATAATTCTCTTGTGATAAAGAATAGAGGAAGAAGCAATAGTAGAAGTTTTAAAGGTTAGGGGAAGTCTAAGAATAAATCCAAGTCTAAAGATGACAAGGAGATCAGGATGTATCATTATTGCACTAAACCTACTTATATAAAGAAGTTCTACTAAAGTGAAACAGAGACTAGAAGAAGTAAGAAAACTAAAAAGATGGAGACAATAATAACAATACAACAACAGCATCAGGCATAAATGATAAGGTGTCATTGATTTGTGCGACCAGTGAGTGTCTCCACATTATTCACTTAGATTATTGATGGCTTATCGATACATGAGCTTCCAATCGCTATATTTTAAAGAGGGAATACTTCACCAATTATAGGAGTGGTAATTTTGGGAACATGAATATGGGAAATTGGAGCTCTACTAGCATTGTCAACATAGATGACATTTAAGTTCAGACCTATGTTACGTGTATATTGACCTTGAGAGGAGTACGACACATTCTAGATTTGCACCTCAATTTGTTGTCTGTGAATGTGCTTAACTAAGAAGAATATCAACACACTTTTGGAGATGGAAATGAAAGCTTTCTAAAAAAGCATCAACAATTGCTTATGGTAGATTGTGTTGCACCTAATACATAACACACTTGAAGGTATGTGTTGGAGAACTACATACAGTTGAGGAGAATAACTTTCCAAATTTATGGTACTGGAGATTGGGTCACGTTAATGAGAAAGGGATCAAGTTACTAGCTATCAAACCTCTTATCCGTGCAAAGACTATTGTTTCCCTTAACACCTATGGTCATTGTATGGTAAGAAAATAACATCGAGTTTTGTTTCATAATAAGGTATACTAGAAGGAAGACCAAGTTAAAGTTTGTGCACTCTGAAGTTTATGGTCCCGTTGAGGAGGATTCCTTTTATAGTAATAAGTATTTTATTACTTTTTTCAATAGTACTATAAACAAAACTTAGGTCTTTATGCTAAAAATAGTTAGGTTTTAGAGAACTTTAAAAATTTCCATGCTATAGTGGAAAGGGAGATGGAGAGAAAGTTGAAGTGTCTTTATACTGACATTGGAGGCAAGTACGTATATAATGAGTTCGGGGAGTATTGTGTAAGACATGACATAAGACATGAGAAAATAAAACCTGGTACCCTACATTACAATGGCATTACCAAAAAAATGAATAGAACAATTTTGGAGAAGGTTCTGTGTATGCTCCAAATGTCCAACCTATCGAAATCCTTCTAGGGTTAGGCGGTTTGAACTGCAATTCATATGATCAATAGAAATCCTTCAGTACTATTGAATCTTGATATTCCTGAGAGTGTGGAAAAGGAAAGATCTGACTGATATGCATCTAAGTTTGCATGCAAAACATTTAAGCATGTGTCAATAATGTTGGGCCCCGTTTCCGAAGCCCAACGATCGATCCGGAAATCATAACCATAAGACTTGCACAAAACACCCTATAGGGTTACTTCAATTAACCCTTACTTGCCATCATCAATTCATTCTTGTAACACCCCAAAAATTTACCTCACAAAATGTTCAATGGTGTGCCCACACAATTCAATCTCATAACCCAACTTGTTTCTCCTGTTTGCGAACCGACTTTGGAAATCTTCAAATCAGAATTTCAATTTGAATTCTGATAGGAATCATAGCTCTAAGTTTCTAATTTGTTTTGAAATAAGAAACACTTCAATCGGAGTTCTACAACTCAAGATATGCTTAAAAGCCTAAGTGTGCACATACTCTAATTATGCTCTTCAACCCGACCCCTCACTTTTTCTAATGCAAACTCTCTCTATACAACTCCAAAAGATACTATTTTTCTTGTACGGGTAGATACAAGTCTTAGGAAACCATTGGTCCAAGAATCACCTCAATTGGAGGTCGAATGAGGGAGTTATGCCCAAAAGAATCCGACATGTTCATAACCGGATACCTAGTAAACATACTTTGGTACAAACGTCATAACTCTCATTATAGATGTCGGATTGACTTCGTTTTTGGACGGTTAGAAAGTAGACATCAAGGGCTACAACTTTCATGCAGACAAAAAATTTAAATTTTGTCGTTAAGAGGGTCAAATTACACGAACCGTGTAAAATCACACGGTCAGGCCGTGTACCTTACGGGTGAAATGTGTCCCCTGCGCCCAGATTTACACGGCCCGTGTAAATTCACACGGGTAGGCCGTGTAACTTACGAATTTCACAAATTTTTCACTTTCCAAGACCCCTCCAAAGGTTCCTAAACCCATCCTAACATCCCCTTTACCCATAATCCTTCCAAATTCAACCTTTTCTAGCCCGATATCACTTCATAAACTCAAATGGTTCGGGAATTACGTCCCCTACGATATCCTAACTTGTAATGATCATAACTCTCAACTCCGATATCGAAAAATTTCATACTTTATAGCGTTGGAAAGCTATAAAGACGAACTACAACATTCATGAAGGCAACTTTAGCTAATTCTAGCTAGATCAATACAGTTTTTCATTGGAAGTCAGAACATACAATTTCCCTTATGAAAACTTAGAACATTCATCCCAATTTCACTTCCTTCTATTACCTCTTCATTCAAACAATTCAAATTGCCATTAGAATTCATCCAACACTCAACATCAAACTCTTCTCCAACATCACAAAAATCACTTCAATTCCATCAACAACTACAAACATCATTAAATCTCAACTCAATTAACCTATATCAAACACAATCCCTAATCATCCACCATAGCTCACAAGTTCATACTTCACATTCAACATCATCACTTGCAATACTCATAACTCACAACTTCAAATAGCTTATCCCACAAAC
Source organism: Erythroxylum subrotundum (assembly GCA_027563845.1). Lineage (NCBI taxonomy): Eukaryota > Viridiplantae > Streptophyta > Magnoliopsida > Malpighiales > Erythroxylaceae > Erythroxylum > Erythroxylum subrotundum. Next base: position 9,470,787 of record JAOQMQ010000005.1, on the reverse strand, counting down.
CCTTTTCCATTCGATAACATCCTATTCTAAAACGAACAACAATTCGCAATCATAACCAAAACATACGCATACAAAAAATGTTGGGATCCGATCTTGGAACCGGATCCCAACCGAAAAATGGAACGAAAAACGGAGCGAAACAAGGAAAGCGA
>JAOQMQ010000005.1:9453459-9464737 GCA_027563845.1 Erythroxylum subrotundum | reverse complement strand
TAGTCTTAGGGTTTCCAGCGCGTCTCGCATCGTTTCTCGATCAATCTTCGTTACCGGATGTCGGACATTCGTTTTCTAATTTGATTCATTTTGGAATTCCGCTTTTCGGTTTTCCGTTTTCCGTTTCGTTTTCGGGTTGGGGTCCGGTCTCGAGATCGGGTCCCAACACCTACTGTACGGTCTGATAAGGAAATATCTCTATGGATGACAACTCAATAGATTTTAATGCTTCATTAGAAGAGGAATTCTAAAAAATAAAAAGGAGGAATATGTATAGGGTAATAAGAGCAAAAACGTTATGTGGTATCTTTAAAAACAAGTTAACCTTATGGATAAAGTGGCTACATGCCTACCTCTTGAGAGGTAGGAGTGCATGAGAGATCTAATTTAGGTCAATATCCTCTCATTTTATAGCATAACTGATAAAAATTGAGGGATAAACTAATAGGAACAACAAAATTCAGGATTTGGAATGGGCATAGAGCCTCCTTACTATATGAAAATTAGAGCAATAGCGGCCCTTTAATCCAATCCACATTTATTACTTAATATAAGGAACCCTATGTAAGCGCCATTCAATGAATGGATCTTTTAAAATCAATATGTTAACTTCCCTCTAGAAGTAGCACATGTAATTGCTTAATATAACTCATATGGAGATAAACCAGATGCTTACATGTGGATAGGTAACTTAAGTGGCATACTCTAATAGCTCATATAGAGAATTACTAAAGGAAGTCAGATAAAGTAAGCTGGTTTAAGCTAGTATGGAACCACTTCATTCCTAATATGGTCAGTATGCAAGCAAAGGCTCCACATATAGATATGCTTAACTACTTAAACATCCTTATCCAATGCCCTTTACGTAACATAGATATAGAAACCCACATGCACTTATTTTTTGAATGTAAATACTTTGAAAAGATCTAAAGGAGGGTTATAACCGAAGAGAAAGTATTCCCTTTGATTTTTGAAAGATTATATGTATATGTAAAGGCATACATAATCAACACTACTCCTAAATAAGATAAAACATTAACTCCTAACTAAGGTAAAACATTAACTCATAATCAACATTACTCTTAAATAAGGTAAAACATTAACTCCTAATTCAGGCAAAGCAACTACCATTTACAAATGTATTTCCAATACCCCTTTAAATTAGCGCATGCATATTGTTAAGAAAGTATGGAAATTACTATGGTTCAAGAGCTTTGGTGAAAATTTCTGCTGGCTAAAACTATGACCTCACATGCTATGTAATAATGTTTCCTACTTGAACTTGCTCTCTAACGTAGTGGCAATCAATCTTTATATGTTTGGTGCATTCATGAAACATTGGGTTAATGGATATAAGAATAACAAATTGATTATCTCAAAAAATTCATGGTGTCACAATGAACCTCACCCAAAGAAGCCAACAAAGACTTCAACCAATCATCTCACTAGTATTGGCAATCATTGCCCTGTACTTGTTGAATGCAAAAACAAACTACTTATTTTATGCTAAAAATCACAAGTATATGGGTTGTTACTTGTAAAAAGTAGATAGTGTCCCATAGAGATTGTGCTTAGCACCACTTATTTCAGGTTGTTTTGTTTAAGACTCATATTCAAATAATAAAAACTGAAAAAATAAATTAAATCAAACAAACTAGCAACGAACAAATAATGTAGCAAAAGTGTAGAAACTTTGATTTTAAAATTAAAGATTAGAGATCACTTTTTTCCTATCTTGTCTCCTTCCTACCTTGTTGATTGAATTATGCCTCACCTAAGATGTCCTAATGTTTTAATCACCCTCTCTCAAGGTGTAATCAAATGTCCCTAGCCAAATTAAATGGAACTGACTATGCACTCTCTCAATCTACAAAATCAGTCCACCAATTTAACTAGTTATGATGTTATCCTAAAGGTAATCAACTAATTAATCAAGATCTCTCTCTAACTAATCAATTAACTTGATAAATGCAGGTTTATAGGGGGCCAACTCTCATTGTATAGCCCTACACAATGTACCCAACTCAATTTCTCAATATATTATAAGGTTTAAGCACAATATTTATCAAAAGCATTCATTCATTCAAAACAACAAAGTAAGAGTTCAATAAGCAGTTTAAAAGTAATCTCTACAATAAATTCAGCGACTCATAATAGAAACAAATTCAACCATATCCATATTCTCCAGAATACAAAACATACTGAAAACAAACCAAAATAAAGCAAATACAATGGTAGCTTTCTTCCCTTTTTGTATCTGAAAATTTGGAAAATGGAAGCTCTTGATTATCAGTCCTGATTCCCACCTTTTGCTATGGAAGCTTGTGACTTTCCATGAATAGTCGAGAGAAAAATTTGTACGGTGGTTACTGCCTTTCTAAATTGTGTAAGGAAGGCCTAGGGTTTTTTATTTATTTAGGGTAACCTAGGGTCTTTTCGGGGTCTAAAAAGATCGAAAAATCCCTTGAAAACTTGAGTTTGGAAGTGTCCTCGTGTGTGTCCTAACACTAGCCACGATCGTTGCCTATATGACATGATTGTAGCCCTTGAGTAAGCTCTTTGTCACAATCGTAGCATGCAGGCCACGATTGTGGGCCAATCTTTGTGTTTTTGTCACGATCGTAGGCCAATCTTGGTGCTTCTGTCACGATCGTGGCCTGCCTGCCACGATCTTAGGCCTGTGTTATGGCCCAGGTTCCCTCCGAAACTCATTCGTTCTTCAATATTGACCGTGAAATAGTGGCAAACTCATCAAAGCACATCAAATACACAACATTGAAGCTTAAAAGCATGCTCTAACCTATAAAACACGTATAACACAAATATTTAATAAACTAACACAATTCTAACCTAAATATATACTAAATAATCAAATTAAAAATTAAACACCCACCAAACTACCCACTAAAACATAATGCAATCTACAACTATCAGTACTCAGCTCACACTAATGATTTAGAAATAGTCCTCTATTTTTTCATATTTCACGAGACTAGTGACTAATGGAGCATCATGAAATAGCTAGTCAATGAGTGGTGTGAAAAACTCACCCATTTTAATTTGCCAAAAGCTTAGAGATGTAAATTACTGTCAGCCCAAAGGAGAATGCCCTAATCTGGTTGCCTCTTAATATAGTGCACAATGTGCATAGCCACTTCAAAATACTCCTTACGCAGTGCCCGAGCAAATTATGACAATATATGGATTACATTTGAAATCATGGACTGAGTGATTGTGAGATAAATGAGACGTCTCACTAGTTACCGATATGTTAAATTGTTTCCTAGTAATTCACCATTAGCCAAGCCTAGGCGATGACCCTGCTCTATCGGAATGTTCGTCAGTTTGCTACTAAATAGTCCTATTTTAAATAGTATTTCCAAAGCATATTTTCTTTGGTGTAAGAATAACCCTTAGACGAGTGGGTCATCTTAGTCCCCAAGAAATGCTTCAATACCCTTAAATCTTTAATAATGAAGCATTTATACATGTACGAATTTAAAGTCGAACAAGTCACTATATCATTCCCAATCAAAATGATGTCATCCATTTATACCAATAATCTTTTAAAAAAACATTGCCTTTTTAGAAAGTAAGTAGTGAATGATCCGTTCGGGATTGAATAAAACCATACCTCTTTACTAATGTGGTCAACTTGGCGAACTAATTTCAAGAAGCCTGGTGCAACCTATAAATTGTCTTCACAACCTATCCTGAATCCTAGAGGAAGCTTCATATATACTTCCTCCCCTAAATCTCCATGTAGGACACATTGTTAACATCAATTTGATGCAACTCCCAATCTTATGCAACTACTTCAGACAGAAAAATGTGAACGGTTACGAGCTTGGCAATCAACGTGAATGTCTTATGAAAATTGAGACCTTCAATCTATGTAAAATATTTCGCCACCAATTATGCCTTGTATTACTCAACTATCTTGATTGACTCGTACTTGATCTTAAATACCTACTTACAGTCAATTGGCTTCTTTCCAAGAAACAAAGTCTATAAAGACCATGTTTTATTTGTTCCAAGTTTGAGAATTTCTTGGGTCATTGCTTCTCGCCATTTGATTCTTTCTAAAGCCTTTGTATAGCTCCTAGGCTTAACCTCATAGGTTATAGCTGCCAAAAACGCTTGATGACCCTGAGAAAAATTATCACATGTCACCTAATTGGCCAAAGGATAAGGAGTACTTGAGTTGCTTTCATGTTGTGGTGGCTTCAGAGAGGGGGGAGAAATTTTGGCCAAAATGGCCCAAACTTCCCGTAATGGCAAAATAAATAACATAGTCCTTCTGTTAAGCCAGATGATGAGTCGTATGTTGTAGTCTACTCTCTTTTTCTTGAGCTCTAGCAATCTCCTCCCAAGAATTACTCACAATGGCCTTTAACTTCAGATTTTCGCTCTCAATTTCATCTTAACCCTCATCACCCATCTTTGACATATCAACACTTTCCTCAAAGGAGTGACTAATATCCCAAATTTAATGCTCAATCTATTCATCATTTTGAGCAAAAGGAAACACGTTTTCATGAAATGAAACATTACGAGAACGAAAAAAAAAACACTCTTTTCGAGGTTATAAACCCTCCAACCTTTCTTCCTATAGGGGTATCCTACAAAGATACATCCCCTACTTCTAGGCCCAAATTTATCCTTTAGACTTAAATTATTATGTGTATAATACAAGTAGTCAAATACTTTAACATGTTTATAGGATAGCCTCATACCAAACATATTCTGATATGGTGATTGTTTCTTCAATTTAATAGTCATCGTTTTATTTATCAAGTAAGTCACAGTCAAAACACATTCGCCTAAAAAACGAGTAGGTAAAATAGTTTGAAATCGCAATGCCCTTATTACCACCAAAATATTCCTATGTTTACCTTCTACTATCCCATTTTACTGTGGTGTATCCGTAAATCTAGTTTCAAGAATTATACCCTTTTATCTATATAATTCTCGCATTGGCTCCAAATTAAACACTAACCCATTATCACTTCATATGTGCTTAACATTCTTCCCAAGTTGAGTTTCAACTAATTTGTAAAAATTTATTAGCAATTAACTAGCCTCACTTTTTCTTTCAATAAATAAAATCAAAGTGAATGACTATGATCGTCCACAACAGTAATAAAGCAATGGGCACCACAAGATGATGCTTTATGATAAGGCCCTCATAAATCATAGTGTATAAGATCAAAATAACTTGCAACATTGTTAATACTCAATGGAAAGAAGAACGAGTTTTTTTGGCTCAAAAATAGGCATCATAAATATCCTTGTTCTTAAAATTTATCCTACTAATATCAGGAATAAAATATATGTGTTGACTTAACTGATATGCAAGATGTCGATGCCAAATTGCGAAGGAGTCCACTCTTTCTGTCTTTATAGCTGAATGTAGCCTCGTAGAATTGAAGTAGTAAACCCTCTAAAGCTTACCCATTCTATTTGGCATCCTTAAGAAATGGTATTGTATCACACAAAGCTCATTAGTGAACAAAATTTGACAATTTAACTCAACAATCAACTAACGTATGAAAATCAAATTACAAGTTAAATGAAGCATATAAAGGACACTAATTAAAGTTGCATCTTGACTTAATATGACTCGGTCCATTGGTAAAAATTACTGGCAAAGGCATTGCTTCTTTGACATCGCACATCAAATCCAAGCAACCTAACATACGATTGGAAGCTCTACTATCCAACATTTATGTAAGGTTTTCATAATCCTTACTAAAAAGCTTCTCGAAGTTATCACGATCTAGAAATGTTAACAGTTTCTGAAACTATTCACTTGACAGACCTAGAATATTGAGATCGGTCTCAGATTTTCCTCATGCAGCATAAAAAGATTTAGCCCCGCTTGGGGCTCACCCACCTCATGAGTTGCCCTGCTCTAAGCCACAGGCTGGCTCGGTGTGACCTCAAGTTTGTGGTCCTCTCCACCAATTGGGATAGTCGATGATCTCAAAGCATTCTAAAACTTCGTGCTAGTCTTGTCGTAGTGCGTACATCACCTGTCGCCACCCCCTTTTTGCCACGATTATCCAACTTGTTGGTTTGGTCAGAGTTTGCACTGCTAGGGGCACTGCCTCAACACGTTCTTCCTGACCTCAAACAATGAACCTATGGTGTTCTTCTTTATTAAGTTAGACATAAGCCTTGTTGAAGGTAGGTAAAGGCTCCATGGTCAATATCTAAGATCAAATAGTTTTAAAGACTTCATCATCCAACCCCATAAGGAATTAATGCAACTTCTCCTCTTTGGGCTCGTGAAGGAATTTGTTGCAGCTCTATAAGTTCAATTTAGGACTTTAGAATAGCTAATGAGCTAATCCCACATTCCTTTCAATTTTGTATAATAAGTCATTACCTTCCCACCCTATTGTCAGAGTAAAGCGATTTTGGCTTTTACCTCATTAATCAACGGGGCATTTGTGATCAAAAAATGATCTCGTATATTGTCCCAAATTGCATTAGCGATCTCCTCGTAGACAACAATAGGCTTAATGGATTTCTCAATCGAGTTAAAAATCTATGAAATTAGCACAGAGTTACAAGTTTCTAAACAACTCCTTTAAGGCGAATCAGACGCAAGCTTCTCCAAACAACCATTGATGAAGCCCATTTAATTTTCTCCTTGAAGGCATTCATCATAGCCTTTTTCCACATGTTGTAGTTTTCTCCACTTAAAAGGCATGTTGTAATTATCACTCCAAGATTGTCCAACATATGTAAAAAAGACAACAATGATAGATCAACTGTCTTCTTCATAGTTAAGGTCTTGGTTGTGGTATTAGCCATTTATAGTAAGGGGAGGACAACACGAAAAGAGAGGAAAGAGAAGAGATTGCTAATTAGCCGACAAAATTACACTAGTGCATCGACATGGACAACGACTTTTAGGAATATTAGTTTTAGGATTTATCTAAACCTGCTATGATATTATGTAAAATTAAAGAAAAACTGAAAATAAAGTATTACAGGTAAAGCATTTACTCTTAGGTCTTGTTTGGTAACTAGTAATAAAGATGTAGGAATGAGAATGCAACCTTTATTCCTTAACTTTTAGTTGTTTGGTTATTGGTAATAGATAAAATAGGAAATGACAAATCAGAAATAAATCATAAACAATCATGGACTTTTACGATGAGTATAAGGTAGAATCAAAAATTGAGAATAAGAGATAAAAGGTATTATTAGAATATTATTAAAGTTATTATCAATATATTACCAACATATTGATTCTTATCATAATATTATCATCAAAATTACATATTACAATTGTTTATATTAATTTCTTTAATAATTATTTTATTTTAGTTCATTGATACTTTTATTCTCTCTCTCTCTCTCTCTCTCTCTCTTTCTTTCTCTCTTTTCATATGAGTCAATTGGAAACAGTCTCTCTACTAGTTAAGAGTAAGGCTGCGTATTATTGGACCTCCCTAAATCCTACATATCAACGAAATTCATACTGGGTGTTATTATTGTTATTGTTATTGTAATTAATTATGTACAAAATAAATTATCTCATAACTAAATATAAGAAAAAAATTGTCATTATCATTTTTAATATTTAATAGTAAATATTAATATAATTATTAATTTTGTTGAATATTATACCAAACAAATATAATTATTAATTTAATTCATATTCCGATTTTCTATTTCCATTCTCATTCCTATTTTTTTATTCTGATTTCTTCATTACTAGTTACCAAATGAGACCTTAAGGTAAAAAAAAATATTTGCATATGTATTTCCAATATTTAATACTTGGAGAATGTTTTATTTTAATTAAAAAACTTATTTAAAGCTTTCTAATATTAGAGATTTATATTTATTTTATATGACCTCTAATATTAGTAAGTGTAGTTTGTATTATTTTAAGAACTATAATAACTTTTCAGCTAGAACAATTTTTAATTAAAAATATAAAAATAATAATTACAAATTCTTGTATTATAAGAAAAACATGAAAAGATGAGGGGCCACGTAGATAACATGACCATTTAAAAAGCAAAATATGAAGACGTGAGGAAAACAAGTAGATATTCCTTTTACTTCAAATATTCATTTTATACAAAAATCTATAAATAACGAAATCTTATTATCCTGTGTTTTTAATGTGAAGTGTCTCTCTTTAGTCCTTACTTGAACTCTCACGCCAAGTGACACTGAACACGAGTTGAGGCACACAGAGCAAGGACCTGAATGGAAGCCATTTCCTCCGGAGTCCTTACTTGGCTTGAGAGCAAGGACCTGAATGGAAGCCATTTCCTCCGGAGTCCTTACTTGAACTCTCAAGCCAAGTGACACTGAACACGAGTTGAGGCACACTGAGCAAGGACCTGAATGGAAGCCATTTCCTCCGGATTTGCTACGTGGGGCGTTATTCTATCAGTTTCTGTATTTGTTTTATCAAGTACGTACAATTAGAATATATATATATATATATATATATATATATATATAATTATCCTTGTTTCCCTTGCAGGCCAACTAAAATTACCACATAAAGATAGTGTTACAACCTAAACAAGTTAATTAAGCTGAGAGGAAGATGAGAGGAGTTTGATTTGGACAATCTAAGTGTTAGATTTTAAAGTCACGATCTTTAGGCTATTATTGTTTGTTGATGCAGCTCAATAACAACCAACCACCAAACTCCAAAACCCATCTTCCGTTTGATGTTGTTTCCCTCTCATTCCCTCATTTCTTCACTCTTCAGTTTCCTCCAAGTCGTTGCCTTTCTGGGCTTTACATGTTCTCAATCTCTCCGTAGGCGCAAGTTTGGACCTTGAGAGACTTTAGAGATATAAAGAGAATCGGAAGATACCGTAAGGTATAGACTTGTCGATGGCGGCATCAATTCCTGGCGGCGGCGGAGTTATGGACCGAGAGACATCGAAAGCGCATGCGGCGTTGGTTTTGGTGCAGCTATTCAATGGAGGGTACCATGTGATTACTAAGGTGGCTTTGAATGTTGGAGTCAATCAGCTCGTCTTTTGTGTCTTTCGTGATCTTCTTGCTTTCTCCATTCTCGCCCCGATCGCCTATATCCGTGAGAAGTATTGCTACACCTTATTTCTTTTCTGGCTTTTTCCTGTTTATGTTTGTTTTTGATCTTCTTGTTGAATTGTGCTGCATATTGGGACGGGTAATTCTGACTGATGGTACTGCAATTGTTGGATTTTTGGATAAACTCTTCATCTTTCCATTCTTATTAGTGAATCACTTGTGGTTTTCGGTTTCTATTTCATTCAGTATGCATTGGCATGCTTTGATGTTTGTCCAAATTATGAGAATATTGAGTGTCCAATGCTCCATACTTGTTGTTATTGAGTGTTCAATGCTCCATATTTGTTGGCCCTTTGCTTTTGTTATAAAAAGAGAGAATTTGGCAGATTTCAGATAATTCAGCTGCTTTACAATGGCTGAAAGTGTAATGGTTAACGGATGTCATCTATCCTACTTCTGGCATGCTGACGTCCATCAATTCCCTTGTAACCACCTGTACTTCTGCCACTTTATGTGCTCTCGCTTGTTTGTAGTCTTGCATTAACGCAACTGAACCAAGCAGCAGCTGGTAATTAGTTAGTGTTGGCTTCTTGGAATCTTATGTATCCTTATAATGAAGTATGCTGCACTGTTTCACTTTATGTGATATCCATGTCATGGTTTGCACTCATTTAATAAAAATTTCAAGATAATGGGCCGACATGCCTAGAATTGAAGGCATTTATTTTGTCAATGCCTCATCTCTCCACTGTGAACAAAGTAACATCGTCAATCTCTTTAGACAAATCAATGCTTAATTCGTGGAGTAGAAACATGAAGTCTGTCTAATAGGCATTTCATTTTTCCTTCTTGTAGAAGAATCCGACCACCTATGACCAGACGATTCCTCTTTTCTTTATTTTTTCTGGGTTTAAGTGGGTAAGCTACACTCTCTAACATGTCTCCTTTCAGTCTAATCAGATCCTTTCTGTTAACAGTGAATGTATAATGCTATATCTTACTAGTCAATCTTTTGTCATAAACAGGATATTTGGCAATCAGCTTTTATTTCTTCTTGGTCTTAGCTACACAAATCCAACTTATGCTGCAGCAATACAACCTTCAATTCCAGTCTTTACATTTGTTTTGGCTGTGATGATGCGGTGAGTTTGACAAAGTTACTCTTTTACAGTTCAGCTATTGCTGTTACTGGCATACTCAAACAGTGTACTTAACATATTGCTTGTTCCTTGTTTGTTCAGTTTTACACATTAACTTCTTCTTGCAGTACAGAAAAACTGAATATATTTAGAACCGAAGGTCAAGCAAAAATTGGGGGTACACTTGTCTGCGTTTGTGGGGCCATATTGATGGTTCTGTTCCGTGGTCCAGCCCTAATTGGATTCAAGGAAGCTGACTTTGCAGGTAATGAAATAAGTGCAAGGGGTCAACCAGAACCCAGTGGATGGTTTATCTCTAGCTTTCTGGAATTTGGGCTGGAAACGTGGCACCTTGGAGTTATCTGCCTAATAGGGAATTGCATGTGCATGGCTGCATTTCTAGCCATTCAGGTAAGGATTTGCTGCATTAGAATTTTAAATCGGAGACACTATTAGGACTAATTTCTTTCTAATTGATATTTGTATCAGAATGATGCCAGGTGGGCATGGCCCCAATGGCTCTGCATATTTGACCATCAATTTAACCATTCATGCTCTTCCCCATAATATTGTATGAATTTTAATTGGATGCTGATTTTACTTAAGGCAAGAAACTTAGCAGCAAGGTGAACTTTTTGCTTTTTTGACCAATCAATTTAGTCTTACTTGATGAATTCTTTTGCACTTTAGCTAATCTTTAACATGTGAGACTTGCCTTCATGTTGTCCCTCTAGCATCAAACTTGATTTTGACTTTTTACTTTGAAGTTTAGGTATTTACCTTCTTAAGAACCTCTGAATGTTGTTTTTGGTTGAAGGACGCAATTTACTGATTAAAATCCATCATTCTTTAACAGAATGCTACAAGCAATATGTTCGATTATCCGGGCACTGGTTAACTAGTTTTTGGGGGGAAGGGATTAGGTTACGACTCCATCAGTATAAAGTCAAACTCAACACGAATGAATTGAATTCCGACGCTTTCTGAAACTCCAAGAGACCAGCTGTTTCTATTTTCTAAAACTAGAGGGGCTCTTTGATGGATTCTTTCTTTTGCCCTAGACCCTGCTGAATTGTGAAAGCGGATTGATTGCTCAC
>JAOQMQ010000005.1:9426501-9443865 GCA_027563845.1 Erythroxylum subrotundum | reverse complement strand
AATTACTTACTGTAAGAGTCCTAATGTTCTATAACCTTTTATCATCTGTCAACATCTTTCCTTCTTTTAGACCTAAAACTCATCGAAGGATTAGTGCTTGCTTTATTATTTGTAGTCAAAGCTACTCCTCATACCCTAATACCCGACATAAGCTATATAGGATAAGTGTAACAAGTCTGTAATATGTATATCTAGGAATAAGATTTAACCCCACCAATTGAATTTGTTCATTAGAATGGTGAATACTAGAACAGGAATGAAAGGATTACTAATGAAACACTTAAAAAAGAATGGGACTTCAACAGTTTCAAACAAACAAAATAGGGAACTACTAGAGTAGCTAATAAAAGTAATCGAATAAGCCTTACTAATACAACACTAGGACAAAACTAGCAAAAATAAAAAGGAAGAAGAGAGTAATCTATATATGTATATATGTATATATATAGATTATTAATGGTAAAAATAGTAACAATAAATTAGAATTAAATGGACTCTTAAAGTGGCTTAAAAATAGCTAACTAACATGTCTGTAACTTTGTATATGGACTTATTAAAATTATGATACATAATCTAGTCAATGAAAAAGCATTGAACACATAACATTCCTTCCCTTTAAAGAGTACACTTATCCTCAATTGCTATCTCTGGAAATGAAAGCGAAAAATCTCCTTCATTTTCCTACGTAGCGTCTGTAGGTGATATTTCTTACCAGTACAAAAGGACCTCCCTTTTTTCCGCCTTTAAAACACCTTTCCAAGATTACTTGTAGAGTGCAAACAATAGAATCAACACCAAAGAGTCTTAAATTGGTATATTATCTCCCACTTTCTTTTTAAGCCAAGAAATATGAAACATAAGATGGACCTTAGAATCCTTCAAGCAACTTGAGCTTATAAGCCACACTTCTACTTTTTGAATAATTTCATATAAGCCACAAAATCAATGGGACAACAAAGAATGAATGCTGGTGTTTCAACAATACTCTGTCCAAGCAAGCGAACAAACCCAATCACTTGGTTTATGATTTATGAAGCATCTAAGATACATTTTAATTGTTTAATTCACTACTCCCATTTGTGCATCAGGTTAAGAGTGATAAGTTGAACTAAAATTAAAACTTATCCTTTACAAGATGAAAAGTTCTCTCTTAAAAATACAGATGAAAGTAAAATCTTTGTCACATAATATATTAATAGGCGTCCTATACAACTTAAATTGTTCTCCTAAAATAGTTAAGCTGTTGTGGCAGTTGTGAAAAGATGAGATAGAGTAATATAATAAGCAAATTTCGAGAGTATATCTACAACCACATAAATTTTTATTTTTCCCTTAAATGGAGACAAACCTTTAATAAAATCTATTGATAAACATGGCCAAAGTTGGGAAGGAATGGAAAGTCATTATACCATACTTATTGGATTGAGATTCTCCTATTCATGTCATTGACATGTATCATAATTCCTGATAAAATCTCTGATGAACTTTCTCGTTCCTTTCTAATAAAAAACCGATCTGATCCTTTGCAAGGTTTTATGGAAATCTTCATGGGTACTTGAATGAAATTTTTCTATAATTTTAGGAACCAAAGGTAAGTCATATAGTAAATAAATGCAACCTTTGAAAATAGAGAATATCTTGCTTTAACTCCTATGGACCTATTGCTTCTCTTTAATTACATAGGTGCAATCTAGAATTTTGCTTAATTTCTTCGTTAATTAGCTCTAGCCAGTTAGGTATAGGACTTAAAAAAGCCATGAACTCACTATCTTCACACTGCATGGCATTGAAAGACCATCAACCAAAATATTTTTCTTTTCCTTTTTATACCCAATTGTAAAATCATACCCACCCCCAACTTTATGAGCCAATTTTCTTGACATGTTGTAACCTTTTACTCCCAAAAATACTTCAAACTCTTTTGATCAGTTTATATCACAAATTTTTGTCCCCATAAAGATGGTCTCCACCTTTTTACCGCAAGGAATAGGGTCAACATTTGTTTTTCATAAACATATAAAAATAGATTTTTTTTCTTTGCAATAATTGGCTAAAGTAAGTAATCACATTCAACAATGAATGGAAGCTCAAAGTTGGGAAGTGCTCGGATAATAGTTTGCATCATCACACAATTAGGTTTTTCAAATGCCACCTCTGCCTTTGCACTCCAAGTGAATCACCACTTTCTCAACATATATGTCAAATGACCAAATATCTTGCCATAATCTTTGATGAATTTTTTATACCACCTTGTCAAGCCTAAAAGTTCTCTTACCTTCTTGATGGTCGTTATTTTGGATCAATCCAATATTGTTGTAATTTTCTCATTGTCTACTGTAAAAACATTTATGCCCCAAGTACTTCACCTTTTCTTACCCAAATTTATATTTTCCTCTTTTTCAAAAACAATTCGTTAGCTCTTAAAATATAAAAAACAATTGTGACATGTGCTAATTACTGCTCTCATGACTTGTTATATATTAAAATATCATAAAAAAGACCATGACAAACTTTTGTAAATAGTCTTTAAATAATTCATTCAACGAAGCTTGAAAATTTGAAGGTTTAGTTGTAAATCCAAATGGCATTATAAGAAATCCATAATGCCTTTAATGTGTTCTAAACACAGTTTTGACAACGACCTCTGCCTCTGGACTCATTCTAATATGGTGGTATCTAGATCTTAAGTCTAATTTGGTAAAGAACACTCGTCAATAACTGGAATAGAAAATTTATCTTTAAAAGTATTCTTGTCAAACTACGGTATTCAACACATAACCTCCATAATCCATAAAGCTTTTGACAAGTAATAATGGGGAAAAGTATGGACTTAGGCTTAAATTGATAACTCTTGTAATAAGTTAGTCAACCACCAACTTTTTAATCTCCTTTTTTAAAGTAAGGATATTGACAAGGCTTGACATAAATTGGTTCATTGTCTTTCTTGAGGGGTATCTTCTAGTTGTAAGATCTTGGCAATGACAGTCCTTGTGGTTCTTGAAAAACATCCTCAAAAGATTATAAAATAGTCTTTGTTTGAGGATATGTCCTCCTATAACCTTTTTGATCATAGAGAGGAACCACAACAATTTATAGGAGAATTCCCTCCTCCCTCTTGTTTAACTCCTTTGCAATTTTTTGATCATCCACAACCCTACCTTCCAGAGCTGTCATTCTTTTAAATACAATTTCTTTTCCACCAATATGAAATTTCACGTGTAACTTAGATAAATCCTATGTAATAGGTCCTAAAGTAAAAGTCATTGATTGTCCACATAAAAATCAACAAAAAAAGGGACCTTTTACACAACAATACATTCCCACGAACAACGCTTAGAACTTGTAAACTTCTTTGCATTTGCTACAACCACTTCAAACTTGTCTCCATCATTTGGTGTGATCCCTAATTCCATTGCAATCTTATTGTTCAAAAAATTGTGAGCGATGCTATATTCCACCATTATAAAGATTTAATGGTTACTCATTCTCCTTGGCACCTTTATGGTTTGCAGGACTTGTTTACCATTGATAGCATGAATGGAGATTTCTGGAGATTTGGGGGCCGTGAGATCTTCTACCTTTATATCCACATCGTCATCTTTGTTGTTGGTTTTTTTATGTGGAGATGACTCTCAATTTTTATTGAATAGAAGCTTGTCAATTTATACAATCTTTCTCTAACCAAAATTTAAAAATTAGATAACATCTAATCTAAATCAGCATAAAATAAAATCTGAACTTAAAGAAAATATTCTAATAACATCTTTGACTGTTTCAAAGTCACATGTTCAACACTCCTCCTTGACTTTGATACTGCAAACTCCAAGCACCTTTTTTTCTTCTTTTTTTTCGTTTGTGCTCCCATAATTTCGCTGTTAGGCTAGACATGATGTTGCAAATAACTCCTCATCCTCAAGTTGATCGCTTACAGCTTGCTTGGCTTCTCTCACATTTTGTTGCACTTTACATATCCTTTCAATATGTCCTAGTTGTCCACATTTGTTGCATCATACATTTGGTTGTTGTCCAATGATATCTTGTGGTGGAGGTATTGGGGTTGGCAATGAAAATGAGAGCTATATGTCTAAAGATGTGGTTTTGTTGTTTTTGTTGTTCCTTGAAGTAATATTAGCAATATTGTTACTACTGCTGTTGTAAGAAGATGATAAACAAAGCGCAAGATTGTCATCTTCATCATCTTCAATGTTGTTGATGTTTATATCACGTCTTCTTTTTCCCAAAGTGGAGTGTCGACGATCCTTCAAAATCTAATCTTTCGTTTTTGTTGTTGATGTTATTAATGATTTCCCATCACTACTTATCCAAGACGGTAGTCCATGATCACTTATGTTCATGTCTTCTTTGTTCTCCATATCAGAAGATAGACAAAGAGAGAAATATTTGTGAATTTTGATTTGAGCCATCATTGGATTTGCAGGCAAGTCCGGAATGTCGTAGTCTTCATCTACAGCTTCCCACAAATCATTTGCTTCAAGGAAGGCCTCCATTCGAACAGCCCAACTTAGATAATTTTTTCCGTCAAACACTGGCAGAATAATGACAGTGAACGATGATTCTGAATCTATTGTTGTGTGGTTTTTGTTTGTGGTGTGGGAAAGCGTAGAATGAGTTATGTGTTATAGTTATAGGTTTGTAGGTTTAGAGATCTCTTAAGATCAAGAGAGCTTTGATACCAACATTTGTCATCTAGCCAGCTTCCTTCAATGAGAAATAATTTCTTGCATATATGGCCTGGACTAAATTTGTCATTGCAATTGAAACAAAGCCCTTTATTCTGTCATTTTTGTACCTCGTCTAGACTAAGTTTCTTCACTGGTAAGTGGGTTTGATTGGGTGAGTTTGGCCTGGCATTGATAAACTACTTAGAATCTAGTGAGTTTATAAGCTTAGAAGAATTCACAAAGCCTTTTACAATCTTGCTAAGCCAATGGCAACTGATAGAGTTGTTAGTTGACAAGCTTGAACATCTGTTTTGATTTGTTCCGTTAGTCCACTCATAAAGCAATTGGCTTGTTGAGTTGTCATCAACTTCCTAGCTTTTAATAACAACTTTTCCAATTGTGATTGATACTCCCTTATTATCCATGTTTGACAAAGCTTTGTTTAATCACCAAAAAAAAGGCTTCAAATTGGGTGGACCAAACCTGATATGAAAGCTACTTTTGATCTTCTTCCTTCAATACTTTGAACAACAATTGAGCTTTTCCTTCAAGATTGATAGGTGCTAGAATCACCTTCTCTATTTTTGAAGTGTGATAAAAGTCGAAGAATTGCTCAACCCTACAAATCCAACTTATTGGATCGTCTTCACCATTATAATAAGGGAAATTCATCTTAGCGAGGTAATTAAAGTCCAGCTAAGTTATGTCATTGTTAGTGGCAACATATCCACCTTATTGATCATGTGAACTCTCGCTTGTTTTTGAAACAATACAAGTTGTCAACTGATTAAATCGAGTATTTATAGTTGCAAACATCTCTTATATTTCCTTCAAGACTTTTTCTTGCCCCACTAATGAGTTAACTTTAGCTTCCAAGTGAACAAGTCTCCGCTCCTCCATGCCTGGCTTTGATACCAAATTGGTATGTCGAGGAGCCTAAGCCTGAGTTTGGTTATTGCTCTTAAGATAGGAGGAGGGAAACTCAAGTGAATAGTTTCCTTGTCTCAACCTATTTTCATCAAGATACGGAAAAAAAATAAAAGTGAAGAAAGGTTTAACTTGAGGAAAACCAGAGCCTTCAAGCTAGCAAGCTAACAAAATATTTTTGTTGGAAAGTTTTATGTCCCCCTCTTTTTATTCATAGTCCCTATTTATACAATAAAAGAGAACAAACTCAGCTAAAACTTAGCTAACGAATTTGACTAAAACTATGAACAGAAGACTGATTCACGTTGTGATACATAATCTATAGTCAATGAAAAAAGCATTGTTCACGTAACATAATGTTGATTAAATAATGCAAAATAACAAAACACCATCTAATTTTCATAAGACAATTGCTTTTAGCAAATTCATTGCTGCATTTTATATCCAATTAGAAAAATGAAAAGTAGATGCTAGCAGCTTTATTTAATTAACATGTATACGGCCGTCCTTGGTTATACGCGCAAAAAAAATATGGAAGTTACAAAACATGGCCTAGAAGTCTACACATTTCTCAGGCAAGTTTCACTCTGCGTTGAGATTTCAACTTTATAAAGGTTATTCTTTTCCCCATTCGATTTGACAGTTCCATACCTCCATCCATTATGAAAAAGCGGACGATGCGTCCAGTTGCAGTGGGAATGCAGGCAAGATCAGTGTTATAACATCTTCACAACTATCTAGACCAAACATGATTTCTCCAAAACTGGCCCTCCTCGTTATTCGATTGATTTTACGTGTCAAGACCAAGATAAGTGAAAACCACATAATATTTCAAGACTATAGGCATCTTTAAGCAGAGATTTGTTCATGCAAAAACCATTTAAGGCCAGAGCTTTGGAGACATGTTCTTGAAAAGGTGATCTTGACGTAGATGCTGCACGACAGCGGGATTAGAAAACAGCCCAAGCAAAACCTGTAATGGTATTGTCAAGCACAACCATACTTAAGTTCATTGTTGTATTGCCTATAAACTTTGCTCTCATTGGAAACTTGCATAGTGTATACCTCATACGGCTTTGCATTTGCAGGATCTCCGCAGACTAAAGGCTGTATATCTAATACGTTTCAAAAATGAGAATCATATTTGGGCCAAAAGAAAAACTTGAACATGATTCACCCAGAAAAGGAAATTTATTGACCTTTAAATCATTACCCAATCAAAAATATGCAATTTGACGCTCTTCCACTTAGAATTAAACTCGCACACCACATAATTTTCATCACATATCAGACACAGACCAAAGATAAGCTTCCCTTTCTGTAGCTTGTTTCTCGTTCAACCTCTTGAACATTTGTTTCTCAAATCCTACAAGACAGAACACAAGAAATTAGTTTTTCAAAGAGAAATTTCCCTCACTCTTTATAGACCAAAATTCCATGTTATACCATCTCTGTGCTCTGCATGTGCAAATGTACTAAATGGAAATGAGTTGACCACCTATTGAAGGGGACCCCTATTGTTTCTGAACTGTTTGAGAGTCGAAAAACAATTAAAGCATGAATATGTTGATACTATAACATACCATTACTGCGATCAACGCCATCCCAGTGTCTCCCTGGTCGTATGCCATATCTATTTGGTGCAGCATCTAATCCTCTTTTTATCCAGCTGTGACTAGGTATATCTTGGGGAATAACAAAGCCTGATTCTTTCATCCTCTCATTATCCCCTAGGTTCGGAAGAACTGATTCAGAATGCTTTTTCTGCAATATAGTGTGTGAAACAGAAACAATTAGCCTCAGCAGAATATTTGGAACTATGGGTCAAATCGTTTAGAATCCCAGTCAAACAAAAGGCAAAGCAATCTACTAATTTCAACCAACCTAATAAGAAAGGTATAGTTACCTTGACCAAATGTGCCATAGGGTCACCCCATCTTACCCTATCCTTCAACATTCTGTCCAGTTCTGGATCATCTCTGCAGTCAGAAATCCATTAGATCACAACATTATACTGTTCTTGAGCATTTAGCTCTACAAATAGGTCACTATTTTTCAACAAGACTACAACATCTGTTTAATCTTGTAACAAGCACTAGGTAGGAGGAACCAAAGGACACAGAGTACAAAACACAAACAAATGTTTTGGTTTGAAACAAAGAAACTGGTGTTAGTAATTAAGAAGTTGATGGCTATCGTCAAACAGGCTAACATCACTTAAACCACCATTCAGTATCAACAAAAAATGAACTATGCCTTCATAAAAGACTCAATTCATTGTTAGTTTTAGGTCTTGGACTAATCATGAACAATAGGAAGAAACAGATGCGGAGTAACTAAACAAATGCCTTTTCCAACTTCTCCCTTTTAATCCACATATTAATTACCTTGTTGCTGGTTGATGGATTTGATATACCAACTACAAGCTTTTTTTTTATTATTATCTTCCTTTTAAGGAAATCTTTTTAGGTACGTACCAAGAAATCCTGTCCACTCCAAAAGTAACCATGACTATAATTTACGCCTACTACTCACTAAGAAACTAATTTTGTTCACAGGATCAATGTACCGATTTACTGTCCGTGAAATCATAGATTCTTTCTATTAGTTATACTAAAAGCTGAGAAATCCAAACTACAGGACCACAGAACTAAAAGCTGAGAAATCCAATTTACAAGACCATAGAACAGAACACATATTTTTTAGAGATTCAAACGTGCTTACCTTGCCCTTGCAAATGGCTTCTCTTTCTCAAGTTCTAATTCCTGCAACCTAGCTTCTGCTTCTCGCTTTTGTGCCAGGCCCTTGCCCCACTCCAACTTCTTTTCCTAGTGAAGTCACAATGAACACGAGTATCTTGAATATGTATCTATGACATTGACAGAACAGGCTTTACAGCATACTCAAGGTATAACATAAATACAGAATGTTGTGGTCAATATCCATGCAAGACTTGTGGAATTTAAAAAATAGGACTTGTACCTAAGAATCTTGAAAATATGCACATACGATATTCTTATAAGAGTTCCTAGTCTCTCAAAACCTGATGCATTTAGAAAAAAGAAAGTTATTTTGTTCTCATGTTGGTTGAAA
Organism: Erythroxylum subrotundum; assembly: GCA_027563845.1. Lineage (NCBI taxonomy): Eukaryota > Viridiplantae > Streptophyta > Magnoliopsida > Malpighiales > Erythroxylaceae > Erythroxylum > Erythroxylum subrotundum. Next base: position 9,435,163 of record JAOQMQ010000005.1, on the reverse strand, counting down.
CGAAATCAATGTTTAATTATTGGTTCAGCGTTTTTCTAATCCAGAGCCTCTGAAAAGCTTGCAAACGTAAAGTGAAACACTGTAGACTAGGTCAGTCACTGGAAGACCTTCCATCCATAGCTAGAGAGGAAAGAAGATCTAGCTACAAAAACAAGTTATCATCCCTGCTAGTGAAAAAGGGTCAATATGCATCTATTCACCAAAATTTGTAGATTGGCTCAAAGAAATGCCTCCAATTTCTTTCGTATGGTTGGGAAGATGTAAAATAAAGTTTTGCAGCAGTTGTTGCAAGCACACACATGGGAATGAATCAATCACCTTAGGGATATCCATAGTGCTTCTGCAATATCGTACCTATTATGACTAGTTGTATTCATAACTTGTCAGATTGCACACCAGAAGAAATAGTGAAAGTTACAAAAGTCATAATACATGTAGGAGGGAATTTTTTAGCGAAAGGAAATCAGTTATTGTGCATTGTTAGATTGCCAACAAGAGTCACTAATTTCTAACTTAACTGTAAAGCAATTAGCTACTTTAACTGCAAAACTGGCTTCTTCCAAACAACATAAATTTGCAAGAGTCAATGTAATATCTCATATATCATTCTAACAAGAAAAAGGCTCATTGATCAGGAAGAATGCATGTTATGAGAATCTCAATCCATGAATACTTAAAAAATAGTAGTCAGCTTTAGGCCACCAGAACAAGGACAACAATGGAAATACCAATTTGATTACATTATGAGAGTCAAGAGTCAAGAGTCAAGAATTTTAGATTATCAAAAGTTTAAAGCAATACAATACCTTGGGCTTTTCTTCAACTTTTTGTTTCATTTTCACATATTCTTCCTTTGATATGCGCTCTCCTGCAGCATTGATGATAGAGCAATGAATGAAGCATCAATAATTAAAAGACTCACAAATATCATATAAGACAGGGTTCAAAAGAATCACTACCTAAACTTCTATTGAAGATTGGATATTTAACAATCTATGGCATAGGGGACAGGGATTACAAAACTTTTCGGGAAGCAAATTTTTCTAGAACATTGATAGAATGTTCTGTGCATGCCTGGTGGTATACATTTTGAAGAATGGCATCTACATGTCAAATTGAAGGGATGAAGCCAAAAAGAAAGGGATTAGGTCACCTAATATAGAAATTCAATTCCTTCAATAGGTATGAGCAATTATGGGCTTTAAATGACTCAAATAAGAAATCCTAGTCGTCGGGAAGCAACTCTAAAATGTTGATTCAGGGATAAAATTTCGCAAAAAAGTAGCATACTTAGTGAGGCAACTAATCAGCCAGAGAGATAAGTTTCTCATCCCTTTTCCGCTTGATAAGTTTAGCTAACTAACCTTTTTTACCACGATATACAGGTTCAGCACCTTTTCCACTCAAGTAAGGATCCATTTGTTCAAACCTGGGAAATTTTAAAAGAAATAGAAGTCAATGAGCAAAGTGGATTTACCAGATCTCTTATAACCAACAACTTTTTGGTTCTTGACAAAACAAAGAAACTAATTTTAAGGAAAAGAAGCTGTGCATTAGCTAAAATGGGAAATCAAGCACTTACTTCCCCCTCTTATCTCATGTCTCATAAACATTAAGTTCTATTTAAAGAATAAAGGAAAGAAAGTTAAAGATATTGTCCCTGCAGTTTAAAGATAAACGATAAAACCTGCTTGGGAGAAGAAAATAAATGCAATCTTTCACTCTGAAGAAAATATTCAAAATTCAAATGTTGTAGCATTTACAAATTTTTATTGTATAGGACATGCATTCGTAAGTCCAGTGATGAAAACATCACCCATGGGCTAACGACATCTTACACAAAAATCTGAAGGAATATAGAGTTGAAAACTTGGAGAACTTTTTTTTATTGAGGATGCTAATGATCAATAAGGGCTAGTGAGCTTAATACTAGGCAAACAAATACTGAACGTAATCAACAAAAGGATAAACAAGAATATACCTCAACAAATCATCCTTCCTAGTTCTGGCAATCTCTTCTTGCATATCACGCCCAGTGATCAATCCAGTTTTTGGCCTCTCCTTTGGGGCATTACCATTCTCATTTGATCGCCTCGGAGGAGACAGATCGCCATCACCTGAGCTCCCAACTTCCTTCCTGCTTTTCCTTGGTGGAGAAATATCAGAACCACGAGAGTCACCCCTGTGGGCCCCCCGACGGCGATCGACGTCAGAAGATGCCGGCATTTCATATTTTCTCCTTCCCAAATTATCTAGAGATTGTGCCTGAGGTCGACGAGGCGGTGAAATCTCAGGTCCAGGTGATGGAGTATCACGCCGCCTCCGTCGCGACCGCGGAGGTGATATATCCGTATCTTCTTTTAAACGCTTCAACTCCGGCTCCGGTGAAGGTGTGTCATTCCGAGCTCTCCTTCTCCGCGGGGGCGACAAATCGGAATTCACTCTCTGCCGCTGCCGTGGAGGTGACAAATCCGTATCTTCTTTGGAATGCTTCAATTCGGTCTCCGGTGAAGGCGTGTCCTTTCGGTCTCTCCTCATCCGTGGAGGTGACAAATTGGAATTCACTCTCTGCCGCAGCCGTGGAGTTGACAAATCCGTATCTTCTTCTCTTGAAGGCTTGAAATCCGCTTCCGGCAATGTATTACCGCGTCCTTTGTCGGAGTCCTCTTTGAAATCCTTGCCTTCCGCCTCCGGAGACGGTGTATCGTTCCTACTCATCCGTCTTCGCGGCGGAGACATATCGGAGCTTAGGTCGACAGCTTTGGAGAGCGAAACCCAACCGCTCCCATCCTCTGCTATGGCGTTAATAGCCCTTTTGGATCTAATCAGCTCGAGCCTTCTCATTCGCTTGACTTCGATGTCTTCATCGACGATTGGCTTCTCATCAGCTGAATCTTTCTCTTCTTCTTCTTCTTCGAGTTTCACTGGTTTTTGCCAAACAGGATCCTCGTCAACGACTAACACACCCGGCAGCGTCGACGTCGTTTGGGTTTTCTTCTTCTTCTTTTTCTTCTTCTCTTCTTGGGCAGTTTTGCTCTCGTATCGTTTCAAGTAGTCCTTCAGCGAGCTGTGGCCAGAACCTGAAGCTGAAGTCGCCATGGTATGTAACCGAAGTTGAAAGCAGTAAAAGAAAAGACAAATCGCAAGTTCTAATTAAGGAGCAGATTAAGCTACAGAGATTTCTTTTGCTCGCGCGTCGCGACACATTCTCCGACATCAAACACAAAAAGGATGACTATTGGGTTGGGCTCAACTCTGTCGAGAGAAGCCCAACTCAGTAAAGTTTTGGATATGATATCCTTATTATTTCAAATGGCTTGAGTTTGTGAAGTGTCTGATAAAAGTCTCCATTCATTTCAAGGGATTGTAGAATGGGGGATTAGTACGTAGGAGGAGAATGAAATGCTGTATCTTTCAAGTTATGGTGTTGCAGGAACCTGAAATCATTGTTTGCATGGTTAATGCCACTTGAAATTGACCACTTTTAGAAAAATAATAATAGAATTGATATGAGCACCACCAAGTACTAAGAACTGTTCATGGCTTCAACATGAATGCTTCAATTTCAAACCTCTTTATTTATTCTGGCGATATTGGATGCCTCTTACATAATCAAATTCTTAAAATTCCAGGACAGGCTCATTGTACAAGTTACATAGTTGTCTGTGCGTGTAATTTACCACCTGATAAGAATACATGAACTCTACCATTCAACGTTATCCAACTGCACCCAGGGACCTTCCTCACACCCTTTATATCCATCTCCCTTCTCAGCTTTTGCTCCTCAATGTGCTCGCCATTTACCGCACATATGTTGCAAAGTGCAACATAGGCGGGTGAATTGGATGGATCCAGCTCAAGGAGTCGCTCGGCAGCACGCTTAGCAATATCTGCACTTCTATTAGCAAAATTGCATGCACCAAGACCAAGCAACGCCCCCCAAATGCCATGGCTTTGGCTTCCTCGAAAAGGAAGTCCCATGATAAATTTTTCTGCTTCTTTTAGCTTGCCTGCACGCCCCAAGAGATTAATCACGCAAATGTAATGCTCCATACTTGGTTGAATTGCATAAACATCACTCATTGTATTAAATACATCCAACCCCTTACTCACAAGTCCTGCATTACTACATGCTGATAGGATGCCCAAGAATGTAACAGAATCCAGTTGAGTCTCAGTTTCCAGCATGGCTTCAAAAGTTTGCAGTGCAGCTTTTGCCAGCCCATGATGCGAAAACCCCATGATCATAGTGTTCCAAGAAATAATATCCTTAGAAATCATGCTAGTGAATATCCTGTGAGCATCTTCTACCTCCCCACACTTGGCGTACATTGAGATCAATGAATTATTAACAATCAAATAAAGATCTGTCATCGTCTTTAGCAACATGCTATGCAACTGCTTACCATAATCAAGATATGCCACCGCACCTGTAGCCCCTAAAAGAATTGCATATGTAGAAGTTAGAGGAGAAACGCAATTAGCTTTCATTTCTGAAAAGAGACAGGCCGCTTCTGCAAAAAGCTCATTCTGGACATGCCCTGAAATCATCGAGGTCCATGCAACTGCATCTTTATCAGGCATGCTGTAAAACAAATAGCATGCCTTTTGTAATAATCCAGCACTAAAGTACCCATCAATCATTGAAGTCCACGTTATCTTGTTTCGGTCAGGTAGAATGTTGAACAAACTTTCAGCCTTCTCCAGTTGTCCAATTCTAACATAACCATCAATCATATGGTTGCAGGAATGGAGATCAAAATTACAGGACTTCTTGTTAAATATATGATCAGCAGAATCCATTATGCCAAATGAAGAGTACATACGAATAAGGCTCTTACATAGTCTACCATCATAATCTTCGTATTCCAACCCATTGACAATAATTTGAGCATGCAATTGCTTGCCAAAACAAAGAAATCCTACACCAGTACAGGCATAAGCAAGTGAGATATAAGCCTCAGCATTTGGTTTTACATTTGAGTTACTCTTCATCTCAAGAAAAAGCAGCAAAGCTTCTTCATATAATCCGTTCCAAGTGAACCCACTGATCATGGCAGTCCAAGAAACAACATTTTTTCCAGGCATTCTCCGAAACAAACTGTAGCCGCCTCTCACGTCACCTTCCCTGCAATGACCACATATCATAGTTGTCCAAGTGATTACATTCTTATCATCCATCTCCTCAAACAACATCCTGGCTTCCTTTACCCTACCATTCTCCACTAACCCTGCAATCATAGCATTCCATGAAACGACACTCCTGACCGGCATGCCAACAAAAACTCTCTTCGCCCCATCCAAATCTCCATTTCTAATCAACCCAACAACCATAGCATTCCACGAAACAACATTCCTTTCTGGCATCTCTTCAAACAACCATCTAGCCTCCCTGATCATTCCTGTATCTGCATACCCACAAAGCATCGAAGTCCAGGAGACGACATTCCTCTCAGGCATCTCTTCAAACAACTTCCATGCCTCACTCAACCTTCCCCATTGCACATACCCAGCCAACATCGCATTATAACTAACGACATTTCTTTCAGGCATGATATCCAACAGCGCTCGAGCCTCATCGACAAACCCAACTCTCCAATACTTGGTAAGTATCGAAGTCCAGTAGACCACACGTGCGTGACTGCTTCTGCCTGGCATTTTTTCAAGTAAGTTGCGTGCCTCTTGGAGCCTCTGCTGGGAGAGACAACACAAGAGTTGGGAGTCATTGACTGTGAGTATGGGTTTCTGGGTTTTCCAAATTGAATCAAAGAAACGAACTTGAAGATAATAAAAAGGAAGTTCAACGTATTTTAAGGCCCCTGTACAAAGAGCGAGCATCAACAGCTTTTCTCAAAAAGAGACGGTTCAACTGGAGACGCTGTCGTTTAAAAAATAAAATACATGTTTGCTTATTTATTATATAAAGAACCTAGGTAGTTGGAGAGAGGCTTGAGTTTGCAAAGTCAATTCTCGTATCGTCTCAAACTCTCCCAAATTAGCAATGGAGTTCCTGGACGATGATCCCAGGCCAAGATTTCACATGCAATCTCGACCACTCAAATCTTCACTATCCGATCCAGTAACCCATCAAAAACCACTAAACAAACTTTTTCTTTCCTTTACTGTTGTTTGCTCCTTGCTTTTGTTGATTTTCTCAATCATCTTCCTCCAAATTGAACCCTTTAGATCACTTCTTTTCTGGGTCTCAATCTCCCTACTCATTGGACCCTTCGCACCGTCGCAGCTCACCGGCGGCGACATTCGCGTTGGTCAAGGCCCAGTTCTCGAGCCGATTGAACAAGAACCCGAAATTGTGACCGAAAAGCAGGCTCGGAAGAAGAGATCAAAACCGATAAGATCTGAAGAGTGTGTCCTGAATTCGATCCCAGCCGTGGAAATGAGTAATGGGTTATCGAGTAAAGAGGTAAAGATTGAACCTTTGGCGGGTTGTGAAAATGGGATGGCGTCAAACGAAGGAGAAAAGGAGTGGAGTGAAGCGGAAATGGACATTTTAAAGAAACAAATGGTGAAAAATCCAGTGGGGAAACCTAGGAGATGGGAAGTGATAGCGGAGGCGTTCAATGGGAGGCACAGAGTGGAGAGTGTGATCAATAAAGCAAAGGAATTGGGAGAGAAGAAACTTGATGATGCAGATTCGTATACAAGATTTTTGAAGAATAGGAAACCGCTGGACACTCGAGTTAATGATGAGCAAGTGGTGACAGAGACAGCTGAATGCAGGAAAGATAATGATGGGTGGAGTTCAGGAGAAGATATTGCCTTGTTAAATGCTTTAAAAGTTTTTCCTAAGGATGTTGCGATGAGGTGGGAAAAGATTGCAGCTGCAGTTCCTGACAAGTCCAAGGCTGCTTGCGTGAAAAGAGTAGCTGAGTTGAAAAGGGATTTTCGGAGCTCCAAAGCTGGGGCAAGTTAGAGTAGAAGTTGCATCTCTATGGTTTGTAACCAGGTACTGTAGTAAGACTTATTTTCAACGAGGTAAGATGGTATTACGTATTTCTTCGGCTGTTTTTGGCGTGGAGTTAACACGAGTGAGTTGATATTACAGAATATGAGTTTGTTATTATTTGTCTTAAACAAGAAATATACATTCAGCTTGTATTCTGCTGACAATTTGTTACAAACTGATCCTTTTCTCTCATATACTCTTCTTATTATGTTCTGTCAACTAACAATATCTTCAATCATTTTCTGATTTAGTAATCCACCAAATCATGAAGTTACTCTCAAAAACACCTTAGCATTGTAACTGCAAACCCAGGATCATTAAATTTTTACCAAAATGCTTTAAACTGGATTAACTAGGATAACACTGATGAGGGATTTCAATTATTACCTTTAATGTTTAAATTAGATTGCTTCACTACAAATCAAGATTTCAGACTGGAATGTAATATTGATTTCGCATGAAATGCCATATTTCCTATCTGATTATGAGCTCTGAATAGACAGACACTTCCTCCGTGATTCTACAACTGCAGCATTTCAAGAAGAGTTTTATTGGAATTTATAAAATGCTCTTTCAAAAAAGAACATATTAGGATCTTTGATGGAGGTTATTCATTTTGTATAATTGCTACTTTTGCAATAACTGTAATGGTGGACTGGCGTTTGTGAGGGTGTGAAGGAATGTTGTCCACTATATCATGAAAACTTCAGTTCACTGTTGTGAAGCCTTATTTAGTTCTACCAATCTGCGTTTGCATTTGAGAGGTATTATCTTTTATTATTCACTCTATTGCTGTTTCATTGTCTCAAACTCAAAGCGTTATTTTGATTTCTTGGTGCATGGCATGAGTAATGCTTTATGTGTTAACGCGGCTGGTGTATTGAGAAAATTTTTAATACGTTCGAGGGATGATACATGCTTGCAAGGATTGCATTTTGACATCCTCAAATATGTAAATCATTTTCGTTGCTGAGTTTCTCCAGCTGGTAGTTTGATAAGCTGCAAGTGTAAGAGAAACGAATGATCATGAGCTTCAGTTCTTAAACTGGATGATTAACCACTTCGATTCTAAGTCTGATTGGTGAAAGTTGGAGAAATAATACCATGGGATTTGTACTGTTGGAAGCAGGCTTTTGAAGTTGGATGGTGATTCTTCAAACTCAAAGTACCTTGGTTGTTTTGAAGTTTGCTAAAATTAAGGATTCGAGGCAAGGGTTAAATTTCAGGCTGTTGAACCTTAGGATGTTTGGACCAAAAAAAAAAAAAACCTTAGGATGAATCTATGAACTATTTCCGGGAATCTATGTATGGATGGTTGGGTCGGGCCCCTATGGACACTTGTAGAAATTCAGGTTGGTTTATCTCTTGATTTACGTCGTGGCTTCTGCCAATGATCCGTCTCATTAACGATGGATGCTTCGAACACTAAGAATGAGGAAACTGTCGAGGTATCTGACAATAGGAATTACTTGCTTATATCTTTAGGGTGGTGACGTAGTAATGAAGCATTTGTTTGCGAGCAAATCGTCGTCAACTGAACTGGTTAAGAGTTCTAACGTAACTGCTAGCTGGGACTAGATATAGACTCTACTGCCTTTTTCTTTTCATGCTTGGCCTTGACTAGATATAGACTCTACTGCCTTTTTCTTTTCATGCTTGGCCTTGACTAGATATAGACTCTACTGCCTTTTTCTT
>JAOQMQ010000005.1:9377990-9395277 GCA_027563845.1 Erythroxylum subrotundum | reverse complement strand
ATCAAACTACATTATGGTACTCATACAGAGAAAACAATAAACTATTCATGCAGGATATAGTTGGAATTCTAGAATAGTTAAGTTGAAAAGAGTTGCTTCACTATTTCAGACTTTAATCCTCCATCATTGACCACGTCCCAAGACGAGACGATACGGAAACAACTCAGACTAACTCCGCATAGTCCTTATGTTCAGTTAAGAATGAAGCCCAATGATTGTTAAATGCATAAAATGTTCCCCTTACAAACAAGTACAAGAGGCACTTTGTGTCCCTGAGCTATCTATTGTAAAAACTGCAGCAAATGGCTAACAATAGAAAATGAGAAGGCAATGAAAAACCAGTATATTAAGAAATGGCAATCACAAGTTTAGAGTATCACATACAAATGCATTTTGAGCCTATTACTGTAAGAAACTTACCAATGTCAATTCAAAAAGGATGTTTCAATAATTTACATAATCGTTACATATACTAATTGCTTGAACAAATACGAAAGCAATACTAGAAATGATTTCTGCTAAAATATTCAACAAAATAGAATGATCTAATGCTCTATGGACATCTAAGTACATTACCTAAGATCTTGAGGACGAAGCAGAGGAGCATTTGAAGTATGAGTCTTGCAAAGTTTTTTATCGATATTGTGCACATCCCTAAGTGGAGCTGTCAGCATGAGTCCACGACTTGATCTTGAAGCACGTTTCCAATGAAGCCTCTAAAAAGATTCAAATAAAATTGTCCATCATGTGGCAACAACAAAAGTGAAAGAAACTAAAAAGAAGCAGAATAGGCCAACTAAATACATATTTAAAGCACTTAAAAGATAGTACATACATGCAGGGATCAAAACTTACAATCAAATTGGCCAGAGCAATGCCAATTATATCTCTCTTTGTAGCTATCTCAAGCCCCAAAAGTGAATTGCTAGTTAAATCTGATGCCTTTGACTTGGGGTCTTCCACACACGTTCCATTAACAATTGCAAACAAGCTGTGTCCTGAAGTTACCTTGAAAAGCTCCTATAAAGAGCAATAGCCAATATGACAATTAATCCAGTTTCAGAATTGGCAAGAAACAGTAGATGTCCTACAACATATAATAGTGAAACAAATTATAATGCCTTGCAAGATTATAATTTGAAAAATAAATGTGGTTTGCTAGATATGAAGTTGAAAAACTGAAGCACCTCAGGGTTTCCCATTTGGGGCCAAATCAAAAAATCTTCCCCAACTCGAGATCCCACAATGGTTATACCAAGTCGTCTACAGACCTCTATGTAAATAATGCTAAGCAAAATTGCTGCAAAAAAATGACGATAACATCAGGCACGCATGAGAATACACAAAGTTACAGAAGGATAAGAGCTTCAAGTTTTACCACTGCCACATCCAGTGCTTAGTACAGTGTGTAAGTATGAATACTTGGAATCTACAACAACAGGTGACCTCTTGAAGCCCCTCAACTCAAAAAGCACAACATTGATAGCATCCAAAACTTCAACCAAATGGCAGCCTATTTCTCTGGATACCAGTTCTGCTTGGATTTCTTTCGTAATTGTATCCAACTCACGAAGCCACTCATTTATTCTCTTTCCACCCAAAGGCGTGCGGTCCACAGAATTCCAGTCTTGGGTATCAGATGAGACTGAAAGATTTCTCCTTTCACTCAAGAGTGAGCGAGCATCTATCTCTCTGTTGGCAGCAATAAATGCTTCATCTTCTGCTGCAATATACAGCAATGCCTACAACAGAAAATGACAAACATGGTAGGATGATGAATTTCCACTTGTAGAAAGTTGACCATTATAGTTTCAAAACCAAGGACTCAAAAACTATTAAGGAACATGTGATCCGGCAACCCAAACTTGACACTATAGATCTGTCATAATAACTAGCAAACTGAAGAGGCAGTAAGGGAGTGCACACCGAACAAAAAGGAAAATAAATAGAAGATTCTCTTAACTGAATAAAGATCAAGGAAAGATGCCCTCTCAAAAAATCATATTAGCCAGAAGACGGTTGTCCATGTACCTTTGCAAGTGAGATCTCTTTGTCCTTGGACTGGAATGAGATTTCATGGGTAAACTTTTTCCTAGCAGACTTCACAACCTGGCATGTGTTTCAGACAAAGGATCAGAGAAAGTGCGCAAAGAGTATGACATCAATAACCAACCAGTGGCCAAAAATACTAAAGAGAACTTGTGGGTTAAGAAGGTAGATTAATTATGCAAGTCTAAATATGACAATAGTATCAGGGAAGGAAAAAGGTAATAAAGATAAGGTAACAAGATATAGGTTAGCTGGTGGGTACAAACAGAACCTCCTGATAAGTTTTGAGACAGGATGAGTCCCTCGTCATCTGATTGGTAGAAAGAGGAGAAGCTGAAGCTGAAACCGAAAGACTAGCACTCCCATTCCTAAGTGTCCTCCTCTTCCACCTCCAAATCCCACGTCGATCATGATGATCATGATCATACCTGATGAATGATGATCATCGTGTAGCGTAAAGAAAAAGGATTTGCAATTGGGTTTCTTTGCTAGAATCATTCAAAATTCTTGTACTACTTCTTTAATGACAATTGAAAATTAACGTCAAGTAAACATGGAATATACCCATATCACAGAGAAAGAATATCGGAGGATCCACAATATTACGTAATACAATCGTTTTCAGCAACAACTATGCATCCTTTACTTTAAAACCAAATCTTGAAGAGTCAGAATAAAGAGCGGAAACAAGATGAATATGATAATCACCTCAGTCTGATCTTGAGAGACTGATCGCAGTATTTTGCCAGCATGGTGACGGCAGATGCAGAACAATAAGTAGTCATATCGACTAAAGGCAGTAAAGCTCTTCTCTTTCCGAATGATTACTATAGAGAGAATCTGCAATTTCCAATTGCTTTAGACATACGGAATCTGAACTAAGAGCAGCAAGAAGAACAAGAAGGAAACTTTACCAAGAACCCAATAAACTAAAGTCGGAAACAGTAACAGAGATTACAAGAGGGGAGTGAGATTCCATGATCATTCATGGCAATAAAAGAAAAAGAGGAAGTGATGGCAGAGAGAGAAGGGTCTGAGGTTCTACATTTAGTAAAACCACAATAAGAAGAAAGTGGCGAGGATGCAGATGAAATAGCTGAAGTCTCAGTAGTAGGAGGATAATCAGTGAAGAAGATGGTATTCAACTTTTTCAGAAAATCCATTTCAGCTTTTCAACATGAACTGATTGATTAGCTGTTGTGCAAACCCTATAAAGGTGAAAAAGAAAAGCGCTTTTCTTCTTCTCCTACATCATCAGAAACCAAGGATCAGTAATGGACGACAATTTAGAGAAAAGATAAAAATGAAAAAGACCCAAAACCACACGAGAGAGAGAGGAACAAGAGCAAAAAGCGTGGGAGAAAGTGAAAGGCTTAGGGATCAAATTACCTTTTAAGCCTTTGACTAGGGGGTGAAATATGAAAATATGTTATTTATTTTTAATTATATTTCATTATTTTTAAAATTTTAATAAACATTATTTATCTAATTATTTTAACACATATCATATGTAATTAAATATTAAGCAAATAATAAATTGATACGACTATTCTAATTTTATTCAAATATTTTTAAATTTTATTATATAATTTAAATAATAAATCTATTTTAAAATAAGTAAAATCACAAAAAAATTATATCATTTACCACAAAATAATCCATTAATATTAATGTTGAATACTGATACGTAATAACCGATGGATCAACTCGAATTAAAATTGTCTCTTAATAACATTGTGCAGCTGCAGCAGGAAATGAAATAAATTTGTTCTAACGTTTACAAATCATTGAAATAAATTTGTAAATGTCCTAACGTAACGTTCACAGATCATTGAATATTTCAAAGGAAGGTTGGAAACTTTAGGAATTTCATCAAGTACGAGTGGAGGTATATTCCATTTCCGGTCCAGAAAGCTGACGTTATAGGCAAGTGGGGGATGGGAGGAACGGTGGTTGGAGGTCCGATAACTTATCCCTTACTTTCCACTTGGATTGGACTAAGGGCACTATTTGAACGTACAGTTTCGTGCATGTAAGAAAAAGAACAGTTTCTTTCTTGTATTCAACAACATTTTTTCATCAGTCCTACAATTATACCTATGAATAAATTTGCTACAACTAATGCGTTCATGTCAAGCCCATTGAAAAAAGAAAATAGAGGAAGCAAGCAACTCATTTCCTCGCATTACTCCTATCCTAAGTTTGTCTCATTACACTAACACCAGACTCACATTCTGAATTCTTTCTGGCAGTCACATCGTCTCATGATATCATTTGTTTTGTCTTTGTAATAAAATATCTTATCATTGGATTCTTTGTACCTGAAGTTTGCAATCTAGATAAACGCGAGACTGGTTGAATAGCCACACCCATCATGCAACCCAAAATAAGCAAGGACAAAAAGAAAGCATAAGGTAAGAATAACAGGGATACTAAGCCCTCGTAGTCAATTTAGGTTGTCATGTTGATTCTTCAATTTCATGGTATTATTAGAGTACTTTCACCATATGTATTGATTTATTTTTAAGCTGACGAACTTCTCTAGCCAAGGTAAACACAATTCCTTCCTCGTAAGAAAAATCTAGTTGTACTTGAATTTTTTGCATAGAAATCTTGTGTGTATCATCAGGTCGATATCTTCTTAACATAAAAATGTGAAACACATCGTGCATCTTAACCAATTCTTCAGAAAGAGCTAACTTATAAGTTACTGGTCCGATTCTCTTAAAAATCCCATAAGAATCAATGTAGCATAGGTTGAGCTTACTTTTCTTCACAAATCGATTTTTTTTTCTACGGTGAAACCTTCAGAAATACCTTATCCTCGTACCTGATACTCGATATCCTTTAAAGGCATAGGGTTTCTACCTATCACTAACGACTTTTAATCTCTGTTGAATAATTTGGACTTTCTCTTCAGTATCTTTTAAAATATCAGATTCGATCATCTTGTTTTCAATTAATTAAGTCCAACAAATTGGAGTTCTGCACTTCCTACCATATAGTGCTTCATAAGGTGCCATGTCAATACCAGTCTAATAACTGTTGTTATAAGCAAACTCCATCAGAGAAAGATATTTATCCCAACTTCTAGGAAATTCTAACACATAACCTCGAAGCATATCTTCCAATACTTGAATAACCCGTTCAGATTATCCATCTGTCTAGGGGAGGAAAGCGGTACTAAAACTAAGTCAAGTAGCCAAAGTCGTTTGCAGGCTTTTCCAGAATCTTGAAGTAAATTGAAGATCACAATCAGAAATAATAGACAATGTTACCTCGGGCAATTTCACTATCTTATTCACATATTTGTCAGCATATCCATTAGATAGTTAGGAAGAATGGGTATAAAATGAGTAGAATTGGTGAACTTATCCACAATCACCCATACAATATCATGCTTCCTGGAAGTGAGAGGAAGCCTAGTCATAAAATCCATGGTAATATTATCTCATTTCCATTGAGGAGTCGGAATAGGATTCAACAAATCAAATGGAACCTGGTGCTCAGCTTTAACCTGCTGACATATTAAACACTTAGATGCATAATCTATAACATCACGTTTCGTACTAGACCAATTGTAATATTGCTTGAGATCTTGATATATTTTATATCCACTAGGATGCATTGTGAAGACAGTATTATAAGCCTCATACAACATCTTCTTCTTCAATTCAAGACTAGCTGGTACGCACAACTAATCTTTGTAATACAAATCATGAAAAATCAGGTTGTTTACCTTCCTAAGTTGCCAAGATAAGTTGTTACAACTTATCAACTTTCTGAGCATCAATGATTCCTTGTCTCAAATTAGGCCTAGCTTTTAATTGAGCTATTAAAGCCTCATCAGATGTAATTCTCCACTCACCCCGTTGCACTAACAATGTCAAAATGGTCTTCTGACTTAAGGCATCAACCACCACATTAGCCTTACTAGAATGATAGTCCACAATACAGTCATAATCTTTAAAAAGTTCCAACCAACGTCGTTGTCTAAATTTAAGTTCTTTCTGAGTAAGCAAGTATTTTAGACTTTTAGATTAGTGAAAATCCTGCACTTTTCACTATACAAGTAATGTCGCCAAAAATTTAAAGCAAACATTGCTGGAAGCTCAAGATCATGCATAGGATAGCTTTACTCATGTGGCTTCAGTTTCCTAGAGGCATATGCAACTACCTTAGTATCCTGCATCAGAACACAACCCAAACTATTTTTAGATGCATCACTAAACATAATATATTCCTTACTAGAAGTGGGTTGTGTGCCAATACAGGAGCTTCAGAGAGCATTCTTTTTAGCTAATCAAAGCTAGCTTAACATCTAACAGACTATTCAAATTTCACTCCTTTCATAGTAGTTTAGTTAAAGGAGATGCTATCCTAGAAAACCCATTTACAAATCGACAATAGTAACTAGCCAAACCCATAAACTTCTCACTTCAGTCACATTTCGTAGCGGCTTCTAGTTAATAATCACTTCAATCTTACCAGAATCAACCCTAATGCCTTGAGAAGAGACAACATGCCCCAGAAAAGATGCTTCCTTAAGCCATAAATCATACTTGCTTAGTTTAACATACAATTATTTTTTCTGCAGAGTCTGTAACACAATTTGTAGATGTTGAGCAAGACCTTGCTCATTCTTGGAATAGACCAGGATATCATCAATGAATACCACAACAAACTAGTCTAAATAAGGCCTAAACACCATGTTCATCAAATCCATGGATGCAGTTGACACATTAGTTAGCCCAAATGGCATCATCAAGAATTCATAGTGTCCATACCAGGTTTTGAATGTAGTCTTTGGAACATCCGCATCCTTTACCCGAAGTTGATAATACCCTGATCGCAAATCTATATTTGAAAATACCCCTGTACCTTTTAACTGATCAAACATATCTTCTATCCTTTGTAACAGATACGTATTCTTCACCGTAACCTTGTTCAATTGCATGTAATCAATGTACATTTGGAGAGTACCATCTTTCTTCTTAACAAACAAAACCGGTACTCCCCATAATGAGACACTGGATCGAATAAATTCCTTATCCAGTAGCTCCTGCTATTGAACTTTCAACTCCTTTAATTCAGTAGGAGCCATCCTGTATGGTGCTCTAGATATAGGAATAGTGTCAGGCACAATCTCAATAGATAGCTTCACTTTCCTTTCGGGAGGAAGCCTAGGTAGGTTTTTAGGAAAAACATCCAGAAATTCTTTCACCACTAAAATGTCTTGCAGTTTTACACTTTCCCTCTTAAAATCAAGTACAAAAGCCAAATAAGGTTCACACCCCTTCCTAAGAAAGCTTCGGGCTTGCATAGCAAATATCACACTAGAGAGGACTACAACATTTAATTTTCATTCCTTCATTTACATCAATTTGAAACTTTTAATATATTGGAACAATTTAACTAATCACATGAAGAGAAATAACATATATTAACTTATCAATTTAGAAATATCTTAATTTTAAGTTTAATTATGACTTATCTAGTGGAACAAATATAAACAAACATTCTTTATAAATTCCACAAACACTATTTAGGTAGTAGTAGTATTCATATTGAAACTACTCCACGAATAGCAAAAGTTCAACCATAAAAAGTTCATTAACTCAAATATAAAGAATAATATACATTTTTAATCTATTTTTCCATAAAACAAACATTCAAAAAATTGCAAAGCCTTTCCAGAATAAATAAATTGATTTATTAATTATAATAATCATATATGTGAAAATGATTTATTAATCCCTAAAATTAGATATATTGCATTGAATTTAGGGCATAAATGCAAAACTATGCAAGATAAAATATAAATTAAATAAAAACTAAAAATAAATTAAATGTTTACTATTTCATAATGTTAATAAGAAAAATCAATTTGAAGAAGCTATTTACATAAAAAGAAAAGGGGTCGTTAATTTGTTAAAGACTTAACCAAAACAAAATAATAAGTTATTTATCTTATAAACCTATAAATTATTGTTTGAAAAAGATAAATTTTTAAATGCATCCTTTTATAAAATATATTCCTATCACCAACATATAAATTATTGTAAGAAAAACAAAATTTTTTAATGCATTCTCTTATTTTTCACACTTAAATTTGTTGATTTGGAGTTTATTCACACTTAATTTGTTGATTTGAAGTTTAAATATTTCATTTTCCCTTTTAATTAACTTTCTAGTTATTTATTTATTCATGATACAATTATAATATTAAAGTATTAACACAAACCTAAAAAAATCTAAAAGTAAGAAACTATAGTGTCTCTATACTCGACAGCTCTTTGTTATACTTTTCTTTCCTTTTTTTCCTTATATTCTATTTTTGGTTTGTTACCTTTTCTATTAAGGTCTTTGGATGAGATCTTTTTCACCCTTCTTCTTGATCTAGCTGTTTCCCATTTTGGGAATGGAATCAATCCTTTCCTTGGGCAATTTTAGTCATGTAGTACCATCTATCTCCACTATTATTACAAGTTCCTTGAACTTTGTTCAACCTCACTCGCCAACTAAAATCAGACTCTTCGCTCCTCTCCCACTTTTTCCTCTTAACCTCGAGGTACTGTGTCTTCTCATTTCATCTAAGTTCCCACTTATTAGTCTACTTAATTAAGGTCTAGCCTCAAGTTTATTTGTAAGTTTTTCCTTATATGCTAACATTGCTATCTCCTTGACCCACCTCTATAATTTATCTCTATTTACTCTTTCTCTTTCTTCTTCTCTATAATAGGTTCCTTACGAGGCCTTACTTCATTCTTTATTTGGAAAAAGGCCCCGTAGGTTTTGGAATTAGGTTTTTAGTGACCCCTGCTTACTAGAAAAGCTTGAATTCTACCCTCAACCGGCTGAAATCGACTTAATCCCTATATGTCCTCTTATAAAAGTACTTTAGGAAGGTGCTAGTAGGTTTTCATCAACCCTAATAAGCTACTTCTTTCATAAGAAGCCATCCTTTCCATAAATTCAATGATAGACACTCTCTAAATGGGTTAAATAAGGCTTAATCAACTTTAGTTAATAAAGATGAGTATTTCCAATTTAGATTTGATAACAAAGCCAACATAATGAAATTTGTGGAGCTTGAGCCTTGGCACTATAATGGTTAGCCATTATTATTACAAAATTAGGGTCCTAGTTTATCCCTTGATAAGCATTTATGAAATAAATCCTTGTCTAGATCAAATTTCGTATTATTCCCTAGAAATATTAGTCCATGATTGGTCTAAGTTACTTGACTAGCTCCTTGGGGAGACCAATTTCTCTAATTGAAAATAGTACTACTTTAAATTGAGTAGCAAATACAATAATATGTATTGAGGTTCTCTTAAGAAAGAACTTCTAGACAACCTTAAAAATCTAAGGTTGGATGAGGATGGAGGACTTGTAGGAGTTGTAATTGAAATTACTTACTCTTGGAAACCACTAAAAGATAAAGAATAAAAGAGGTGGAAAGTAACAATTAAGATCTTTAACGTTAGGGAATATGATAAAATTATGGGGCCAAAGAAAATGGAAGTTATTGATCTACAAGTTGGAATCCTCTTAATTGATTGTCAGGTAAACTTGAACACCATTGTTGCATAGCCACAACTCACTTGTAATAAGGAAGACCTAAACCATAGAAATTATACTATCTTCAATCTCTAGAACAAAATTCCACAACATGAATGATTACCATCGAAATGAAAATTAACAATCAAACTCCTTTACCCGCAGTTGTACTTCCTTTGTTGGCAACTTATCGCAAAGAGCTTAGGTACCTACTTATGCTACTTCTTTTACAAATCAACTAGCCCTAGTTTCTATATCCCTAAACGTTTTTATTACACCAAAAACTAAAAAGAAACTTTTTAAAAAGTCCAAGAAAAATGTTATTTCTTCCTCCTTTAGCCTTACCTAATGTCCATAATACTTAAAAAATTAGAAGATTTAATTTTCTTAATAAATAACAATTCTTACTTGATTTCATCATCAACAGGCCTTTTAAAGATTAAAATAAAAGCTAGGCAGTTTAATGAATGTGTGATTTTAAACAATAATTGGCATACTGTTTCTAATCATATAACCCATTTTAAAGGTAGGGTTATTATGGCTTTTTATCTCAAACAAATCAGATTACCATTTAATGAGCAATATGATCAATTCATTCATCTCAACTCCACCTTTACCATGTACAACATCAATGTTGCAACATTTGTACATACTTAAAATTTATCCTTTTAAAGAAAGCTTTTTTAGAATGATCTCTCATTCACTAAGACATCCTTAGTCTCTTGGCTAGTCATGGGAGATTTTAATAACATCCTTTATTCATGAAAAGCTGATGGTCATTGCCTTAAAAAACCCAACCCTAAGAATCTTATACAATGCTTATCCATATAAGGTTTAGAGGACCTTGGTTATAAGGGACTCTAATTTATTGAAGTAATAAGTAGAACAACAATTTATAATTAAGAAAATTTTGGATATCGCTCTAATTAACAAATTCTAGTTGGCTAAATTCAATTAAAGTAAAGCTTATTTCTATAATCCATTATGTTATGATCATTCACTAGTTGAGTGCATCTTAGCATCCATTCTAGCCCTAGGAGTATACCCTTTAGATTCAGCAATCATATAATGAAGCATCACGAGTTTGTCATAACAATTACAAAAGGCATTAATGCTAAAGTTTCTAATTCAAGTCTAACATTTATATCACAAAATTGAAAGCAATGAAAGGAGAAAATGAAGATCCTTAACATAAAAGTTACTAAGGACACTTTTAAGTCAATTATGGATACCAAGAATAAATACAATCTATACAAGATAAAATCAACCTTATACTAAGTGATGAGTTCCTCACACAAGAGGAAAAAGTAGCCTTATCAAGTTATAGTTAAGTTATTAACTCCCTAACTCCCTTTTTATACAAAGATCTAGAATAACAATACTTCTAGTAGAGCAGACTTATTTACCAATATAAGTTATACAAATTTATCTACTAATAAATTAGGCAAATATCTTCTAGTAGAGTAGACTTAAAATAACTTGGCACAAGCAAGTCTAGTTCTTAAAAAATATTCCCAAAGTTCGGTTTGTGTTTAGTAAGATATCAAAGTTGGACTCAACACTAATGATAGGCTTTTGTTCAACTTCAATAACCCTTTTTTTTTTAATGTTTCTTACAATTTTAAATATGAATTTATAAATCATTTGCAAGCAAGATTTGGCACTAACTTTTGGACTATTATGGGCTTTATTATCGGGTTAAGGAATGACCTTGAATCATAGATTGGGCAACTAAAATTCAACGAAGCTATCCAAGAGGCACTTATTTAAAAGTAAGGCCCACTTATTTAAAAGTAGGCCTTAGTTGCATCATTTATGCTATTTAAAAGGAGAGAAACTCCATAATTTTTAGGAATGCCCAATCAGAAGTATCTACATGTATTAACTCTTATCGTTAAATGAATAATGGAATCTTCACTTGGATTAAACCTGAACACTAACATAAACAACAACTTGGCTTAAAGATGAATCTGCGTTGAGCTTAACCAAATAGGGGTTAGGAGGTGCTAACTATGGATCTGGGGAGCTGAGCTTAGGAAGCAGCTCCACTTCTTACTCGGAGCACTTTGTCTCCCACAATAAACAGTGAAGGAGAGCTTAAGTTGGAGATTCAGGAGCCATTGAGATATCTCAAACGCAATAAACAATCCGCTTTAAGACAGGAAGACAACGGTAATATCTTCCGCAAACGTTAACCACCTACAGCTACTACTACTGCTACATTCATGTCATGTCCGTCTCCATCAAAACTAAGTTTTACTCTTCCGTTCTACGATACACTTGTAATAACAACAATGGAAATGGTGGCACTTCAACAAAGAACCCACCAGAAGTTCTCATTCAATTGCCTCTTAGAAGACCAAAACCCAATCACAAAACCCCAATTCTCACTCACCAAGAAGCCCCAGTTCTGACCCATCAAACCCAACATATCAAACTTACAGATATTGCTAGAAATTGTGGGACTAAGTTAAAGAACAAGAGCACAAGCTCAGACGTCTTACGGTTGATGGACAGCCTAGGCCTTCCAACCCCACCGGATATGTACGCTTCCCTAATGAAAGAATGCACCCTCTCGCGTGACTCAATCAGAGCCATCGAGTTACACTCTCATTTATCTCGAAGGCGCCACAAGCTAAGCTTGACCATGTTCAAACGTCTCCTTCTGATGCATGTGTCCTGTGGTCACTTGGAAACCGCCCGCCAACTGCTTGATGAAATGACTGTTCGGGCAGATTTCTTCGACTTTGAGTCTTGGGCCATCGTCGTCATTGGTTATTTGGAAAGTGCCCAGTACGAAGAGGCTGTTTCTTTGTTCACCAAATTGATTCACCATTGTGATCATGTATTCCAGTCCCCTCAATGGTTCATAACTTGCATTCGTATGGCATGCATTGACGAGGTGAATAAGGGGAAATTAGAAAGACAAGTTGGAGGGATGCTAGTTAAATTGGGTGATGGAGTTGGTTGATTACTCTTTCATTGTTCCCTAATCAATGTCTGTGCTGCTGGCTTTGTTGTTAAACTTGTCGATTTTGTGTTATATGTATAGCATCTATTTAAACCTTGGTATATAGATAAGAGATTTAGGAAATGGGATGTTTAGGAAAAGAGTAGCAGGGGTTGTTCAAAGCTAAATGTATTGAGAGAAGGCTACGGAATCCAATGTCTTGTTGCTTCCAATGAAACATAATTTGGCAAGAAATTGGATACATTAGCCTAAACCCTGTTTGTGAAGCAAGTTGTGTATCAGACTAATAGCGAGTTTATACTTTCTTTTTTTGATAAAGGAAGGAATAGTATTGAATCAAAAATAAGAAAAGGTACATCGCATGACAAGTTACAGAGTTGGAATATCGGTCAAAAGATATATAGGCTAGGAGCCATCGAAGTAGATTATATACAAAGATTAACACCCCATACATTCAGTGCGTCAAACTAGTTGAAAACACAAACACAGAAGGGATAAGTTGTTTGTTAGCTGTTCTTGTCTATTAGCCAAGCTCAGGAGCTGACAGGCTCCACCCGTTAGCCATATTGCCACCGATCTGTTTGTGTAGACCCCTAATATATATTAGCTCCCTCATTCATTGAACTGACTATCTGATCCATTCATCTTTATTCATGCTTTGCTCCTTAAATACCACTTAATTCATATAGTGTCAAATGGAATACATCGTGCAACTGATAACCAGGTTGAACAACTTTACGTCTCCTGTCTTACCATAACTTGAGAGAAACATAGCACTATTTCACCCCAATCAGATTCTGGAAAGTAGAAGTTACATAATTGTTGGGATGTCGTCCAAAGTCTCTTAGTAGTGTTGCAATTAAAAAGTAGAAGATTTAGATTTTCTTGATTATGCTTGTAGAGGCTGCATGTTGGATCAATATCACTCATAAACTTAACAAGCTTGTCCTTGGTCCTCAATCCATTCTTACTAGCCACCCAAAGTGTGAAAGAGGCTTTGGGGAGCCTAGTAGAATCTTAAACCATCTTAGACCACGAGACCTGGGGTTTATTGATCTTAAGTAAGTATAGAAAGACTTATTTGTAAAGCAATTGGAGGAGTCAGGTATCCAAATTAATCTATCTTGCTGATCCAATGATAGCTTATCTATTAGCACATTTCCTTTAATCCTTTTGAATCCTCTGCATCTACTAATCCACTCACCATTCTCCATAAACTTATGGACTCTTGCTTTTCTATGAATTAAGCAGTTGAGTTATTGATATTCTAGTAGGAGGATCAGAGGGCCAAGTCCATTCTAGTTGTCATCCTAAAAATAAGCTTGTTCTTCATTTCCAATTCTGTATCTCATTAATCCCCTTATGGTATCCTTGAGTCTTAGCAACTGTGTCATAGACTATCAGCATCAGGTGTTTGGATTTGCATATTTGTTCCAGAAGCTCCTCCCTTTCAGAAAATGCATGCGGACCCACCTTACCCATATGGCTTCTTTATCATAGAAGATTCTCGAAATCTTTTTTGCCATCGATATCTTGTTAATATTCTTGTGAGATCTTATGCCAAATCCCCCTTCCTCTTTTGATTTACAAATCTCAAACCATATGATCTTAGATTTGTTAGGATTTTTAACTCCACCTGTCTAGGGAAAGTTCTTAATTATTCTTTCAATTTCTTTGATTAAGCTTCGAGGAAGTAGAAAATGTGACATCCAATGAACCTAAAGATTGTTGAGTACAGAGGTAATTAGTTGCAACCTGTCCACAAATGATAGGCATTTATTCCTCCAATTATTGATCCTCTTATGGACAGCTTCCAAAAGGAGCTTGCAGTCTCCATAAATGAGCCTATTTGTTGTGATAGGGATCCCTAAATATTTGAAAGGGAGATCCTTCACTCTGTGTTTAGTTAAGTTGTAGAAATCCTCTGCATATTACTTGACGCTCTGTGAGATAATAAGTTGGATTTTATTAGAATTTACTGATTAGCCAGATAAAGCTTTCTAATGACTCCATTAACATGTCCAAAGAATATTCAGTTACCCTACTCAACAATAATAAATTATTTGCAAATGCCAAACTAACAATCTTTAATTCCTTGCACTTGTGATGATAGGTAAATTTTGGTTGTCTTTGGATATTGTAATTGATGATTATGTTGAGGACTTCTAGACACACAGTGAAAATATGGGGGACCATGCCTTTACCCTAAAGATACTTGTGGGTTACCCATTGCAAATTACATTATAGGAGACTATCTCCACACATTGAGCTACCAACCTCCTAAAAGTTTGAGGGAATCCAAACACCTCCAGATTATATTGTATAAATTGCTAGTTTAAAGAGTCAAAGCCTTATTGAAATCTATCTTGAGAGTACAACATTTAGGTTTTGCTCTCGAAGTGGTAATTTCTGAAAAGCTCCTAGGCTGGCATAATGTACCCTCTATGAAATCTCCTTAAATTTAATTGATTAAGGGTCGATTTGGTTAGATGTTAATTAATGGAATGGAATGTAATGGAACGGAGCGAAGCGGAATAGTTTATAATAAAATAGAATATAATATAGTGAAAAGTTGTTTGGGAGGGATGGAAAGGTTCATAATGTAATGTAGTGAAATGTTGTTTGAAAAATAGATGGAATGTAATGTAATGTATAATAAATGACTATTATACCCTTTATATTAAAATGGTTATTGTAAGAGGTTTAACGCTATGATTTTAAAACAGAAATCATGTCCAATTAAAAAGTCACGGTTGAGACTTTTTTTATATATTTTCTATTTTAAAATAATACAATTTTTATTATTAATTAATATACAATTTATTATTAAGTATTTAATAAATTTTATTATTAATTATTTAATAAATTTTATTCTATTATATTCTATGTGATTTATATTTAAAAATAATTTATTTATATTTTTATTTATATAGAAATATATACAAACAATCAAAAACTGTTCCAACATTCTCTTAAAAGAGACTTTCATGATTTTTTTTTAAAAATATTATGAGTAAAAGATATTCAAGCCCAAACCAAGCCTTCGAACCAAATTCAATTTGACTAAAACTAAACTCAAGCTCCAGCGAAATTTGAAAAAGTCTAAAACTCAACCTAACGAACAAGCTTGAATTTTTGAATATGCTCGAAGCCCAAAAAGGCTCGAGCTCAAAGTCAATCATGCTTCAGATCAAACTTGTACTTAATAAAATTTTTCGATATTGGGCTCGAGAGCTCCAACCCATTGTGGTTCCTACTTTTTGGTTTGTGTTACGCATGCATATCACAAATTCATCTCATTCATTTCAGTATATGCTTAGTTAAATATCATGTTGTATAGAACAAAGGCTGAGTTGCTGCCTATATTGGTTCATAAACAAGCTAACAAAAAATATTGAAGTTCAATGACCAGATTTTTACTGCTAAACTTTCTCTAATCGCTCTACTGCATAAAATGATATACAGAATGCAGAAATTCAAAATCAAATTATAAAGCCAAAATTGTTTCAAGAAAAGACATGATTTAAGGTACTATAGAGAGGAAAGAAAATTCCAAACAAAGTTATTTACCAAAAAAAAAATCCAAACAAAGTGTAAGTGAGGAGAGGTATCATATTACTGTTGGAATCCAACCGTGATCAAATCATGGGCGCAGTGAAAAACAAACAAATTTACAGATTCCAAGCGGATCCCAATAATTGAATAAACTTGAATAAAATACAAATCGATTTAGAAATCGTACCTTATTCGCTTTCCGTTGAAAAGTCTTTAAAACTTTTTCGGATTGATCAATCACGAGCTGTCCAAGTGTCCAGCCTCTGATGGTATCGACAGAGCAATTAAGAAAGAAAACAAAAAGTGTTAGCTTCTAAAAAGTTTTTCCCTTTAAATAGAAAAAGCATGACATTCTTTTATTAAAATTAAATCTCTTTTTTAATTAATTATAATTAAAATCAAATTATAAGTATAATTAATGTAATAATAAAATCAAATGTCTCATATTTGATTACAAAGTTTCTCAAACTTTATAATTAAGTCCAACATAATTAAATTGGTTTTTCTTTCTCTAATTGCTCTTTGATGTGTGACCCATTAGGTTCCTAATAATTTGGCAATGATTATAAATTATAATTCCAATTCACAATTAGAATTAGATAAATTAAAACTCCTTTTAATTTATCTTTAATTCTTCAATTAAATAATTCATAATCATAAATCATGATTGACGTTTAGCAACATGTCATGATTACCCAAATATCAAGAATGTCAAAGTGATTGACTTAACCTGTTCATGCATGGCTATAATGTATAATTTAATCCTTTCGTCATTCAATATTCTAATTGAACAGATCGAGTATGAATACAATGTCTACTCTTATTATCTAACCATGTTTGTTCTTGTTAATTAGTGATTGATTTATAACTGAAATTTGAAAACTTCTTTTCAAATATCAATTCACTCTAGCCAGAGAATTCTATAAATTATTACTAATTATGAACAGTAGAATATTCTCTCTAATTAATTTAGAGTGACGAATCCTATATTGACTTACTCAACTATGTATATATGGTTCATACTGTATCCAATTACTACCGATTGAATTATCCCAGAACAATTCATAAGTAACATCAAAACACAGTAATTCTCACACTAGATACCTTGGTAATCTCAAGTCTAAGGATCAATTATACAACCATCATTAT
>JAOQMQ010000005.1:9365179-9377890 GCA_027563845.1 Erythroxylum subrotundum | reverse complement strand
TATGATTGTACAAATTGTGATATTTGTGTATGTTGTTTGATATAGAGGAGCAACTGGAATGTCAACCTCTAGACGTTTCCGGAACTTCCAAGCATTAGCTTCGGAAGCAACTAGTGAGTAACCTAGACGGTTTCTCTCAATTATTGTTTGCTTAAATTATTATTTGAATGATAAATGAATGTGTTTGATTGTTGATTTCCGGACAGGAGGTCCGATGATTGTGAAATGTGGAATGTATATTGAAGTGCTGCTTAAATGTGAATGTGAAGACCTATGTGCTTTATAATGTTATTGATTGTGGTACATGCATTCCATTCATGAATGCACAATTAGATAATGGCAATTATGACCTGAGTAGCCACCGATCAGAGCTTAAAGCTCAACGAGTGAAAAGAGCCTCGAGCTCAGACAGTGATTAAGGGCCTAAGGCCCACTATGTAAAATGAGTCATGTATCCTCATCGAATAAGGGACAATTATTAGTGAGCCCGGTATCCAAAATAGATACGGGACAGTTTAGACACTCGGTCACCACAACGTAATAATTGGAAAAGTATCTCATGAGCATTTCATATGCATTTTATTAAGTATGTTTGCTGGATTGAAATGCCAAAATTGCCCATGGTTAAGTGACAATGTGATATACATGATCAATTATGCAAAAATGTGGTTGTATGTTATGTGAAATGATATGTTGCATGAATTGAGTGAACCATCGATGATAGTCACTCACTGAGTTCGCAAAACTCACCTAAAATTTGCAAATATTTTCAGGACCAGAAGAATACCCCGTTAGGCAAACGGGAGTATCCCTACAGCATACAAGTGAGGGATAGATGTTGGGATCAGTTCGCGTCTGCGTTGTATTTCTTTATTTTCGTACTGAATTGTATTTTTCGCAAATTTTGTATTAAGGAATGTATTATGAAATTATTGTATAATGTGTATGCGAATGTAATCATGATGTATTGACTTCATGATTGTGAGTGTTTTGTTTCTGGAATGGGCCCTAGTGATTAACGAAATTCTGATGATTTGAAAAATGTTTATGGAATAAAGTGGGCCCTATTTGATGATTGATTTCTGCATACTATGTTTGTGGTTAGAAAAAAAATTTATATAGAGTTTTGACTGATTAAATGCTTTAACATGCCACCCTCGCGGGGCATGGTCTCGGATATCACCCATAGATGTCGGGTACGTGCCTTGTGGGAGTGGGGTGCTACAACAAGGGCATAAACTAACAATCTCTCACTTGCAGTAAAGTCAATCCCCTATGATTCTTATACCATATTCATCCATATGTCGATCATGTCTCACTACTTATCAAATCTCATTGATAAGATAATAAAGTCTAGCACAAAGTTTGTAATAGACAATGAATTATATTACAAGGTCATAACATATGTCCTCTTCCGTGCAAGAAGAACCTGTCTCATGAAATATTAATGCCCTTACTAATATCTGAGTTGCACTTAAGGTTAAGGACAAATCAAATTCAAAATGCTAGCATTATATAAATAGTCTTGTATTGGAAATGACCATCTAGTGACAATGGATTGACTGCAATTCTCTTGTAGCTCATATGTAATTAATTGTATCCTTGTGATGTATAGGAGTAATAAATGGTACATAGCACGTTTCAACTAATGTAATATAAAATGATTATATTAATAAAAGTTCTAATTGGTTGGTATTTCTTTGTGTAATGGATGCTACTATTATATTTTAAATCATTATAACATAATAAACATTATATTTAGTTACGGTGATTAAATGTGATTTTATATTTTATATTACTCTTATTATATAAAATTGATGTATAAATTTCTTTAGTTATATTAAATATCCATTTATTTTTATATCCAATTTATGAGAATTAATTAATTTAATGCACTACAATAGAACGGAGTATTAGCTACGTTTTTTTTTGCGACGAAACGAAAATCGTCATTAAATGTCAACTTTTGGCGACGATTTACAAATTCTTCACAGAAAGTCACAATTTTGGCGACGTCACATAAAATCGTCTCTAAATCAGTTTCTTTAGCGACAATTTACTTGAGTCGTCATGAAAAGTTCTAAATTTGGCAACGGTTTGACTGTTTCGTCCCTAAAGGTCTAGCATGTTGCTAAGATACATTAAACCATAGCAAAATCATAAAATTTTTGCGACGCAATGTTTTCTTCATCGCTAAAAGTCTACATTTGGTGACTAAACCTATAAATCGTCGCCAAAAGTCGATATTAAAGAAATTATAATTAATAAATTTAATTTGATAAATTTTTAATGGTAAATGTGCTTAATAATCCTAAGGTTAATTATAATTGACATTTTATAAATGATTTTTCATATTTTTTCATTTGCCTTCTTTATAAATTTGTTTAAATATATAGTTAATGCATTAAAACTCTATAAATTATCTATTTAGATATAAAAAGATACACATACCTAAAAAAGTAATATTAATGAGATAAAAATAATAAATTTAAGATGATACTATTCTTAATCATTAATATTTATTAACAATAAAATAATAATACATAAAAATTTTGAAAATGGTAAGCAATATAATATAATGATATATCCAGGTAAGTAGTACAAGATTTTAATTAGAAGTTTAACAATTCTTATAGACATACAACAACAACAACAATAACAACAATAACTCCCAGTATGAATCAAGTTGACACGCGAGGTCTAGGCAGGTCCAATAGTACGCAACCTTACCCTAAATAGTAAAGAAGTCGTTTAAAAATTTCTTACAAACATAACAGTACATAAAGTTTCATAGTGATTCCATAGAAATGGAAATGAAATAATTAATTTTTTAGATTCCAAGTGACACGAGAGACGATAAAGGTAAATGAGTTCTCTATATTTGGATTTCCAAGAAGCATCATTACACGTTCAAAGGCATCAATTGAAAAAGTCACAGATCTTCCATCAAGTGTTGGGTTATTGACACCCTCTTCTAACATCTTCTTGGCTATAGCTAAATTAGTTGGAGATACAATGACCGAATCCTTAGATGCAGTATGGATCATTGAATTAGATGAACTACTAGTACAATGCGTTTCACCTAGGACATAATTAGTATAGTACTTAGATAGCTAGTTAAGTCAAATGGTATAACGAAACCAATATGGAACACATACATACCTGAATGAAGAGATATAGTAATTGGAATCGATGATTGTTCTAAAACAACCAATTTCCCTAATCCTTTATGAACCCTCGTGACTTTGTCTTCGCCTCCATTTCCATCTATGTTCTCTTGAAGATTCAAGGAAGCTTAACAGAGCATATGATATATACAATCAAATGTTCATATATATAATAGCTTCATAACAGGAAATGAGATCTAGATAATGAAGATAGTGAGGTAGTTCAGATGATACTGCCTAATGAGATGAAAGTTACCCTTATTAGAATAAAAGTAATCCATTTACCCTTTATACCATATCTAAATTTTCGAATTTAAAGTAAAGTACACATGACCATGTTCTTTATGTACAGAAATATAGTATTTTTCCCTAACAACTTGCTACATAGTTAAATACTATTTTAGATCTTTCATCAAATAGTTAGCAGGCTTTCCTGAAAGAAGATATGTAAATGACTTCCATTACAATATTGTTTTGTTGGACAGTGTGTTGATCAATAAAATAATTATTACATAAATTGAAATTATCGAAAGCAATTATAAATTTAAATGTTTCTTGAAATTAGATATATTATATAAATCTAAATGCTTGTTGGAATATTTTAATATGAAAGCGAGATTTAAGTTAAGAACATTAATTATGCTTTATTCCTACTGTATGTTAGTCTTGGGGAAAATTATCAAGGTGATCATTAAAGTAATGCAAACAAACAGCAGAGGCTTCACACGATTTTAGTGACAAGGTCCATGTTACCAGCTTAGATGTAAGATGGGAACAACTTTATAAGTGTCTCGATAGTCAAACAAAATCATCCCTAAGTAATAACAAAAAAGCAAATAATAAACCCATTCTGGACCAGCATCAACCCATTATGTCACAATGAAGCTTAGTAATGGCAATTTACACAGACAACCGAAACCATATCACAAAAAACAGAGGGATAAAGAAGAACAGAAAAGCACATCATAGCAGCCCAGAGAATGGAATGGGAATGGAAAAACAATAAATAAGGTGGACGACTTACTTGGACGGACGGACAATTGAAGACTACCACAACAGAAGACAAAGATTCACTACGTGCAAGACTTCTTCAACAACTGCCAAAACCAGAGGGAGAATGGATGAAAATGACGAATAGTCAAAGATGAAGATGGGTTAATTTTCATGCTAATAACCTAGCAGAGAATGACGTCGTTTGCTGTAAAACAAAACGAGGGTATTTGTTATACAGAAAACAACGTCATTTGTTGGATGGTAAATGAAGAGGAATGTTGATGGCTAACACGAATAGAACGTTATTTGTAGTTAACGTAAACGATGTCGTTTTTGATAAAGTTGAAAGAAATATACCATTTAGTGAGGATTCAAAAACCCGTCCCCAAATGGTTTGTCATTATCATTTGGTTTCACATTTGGGTAACATAATAATATAATATATGTAAATTATATGTTACAACATGAAATTTTGATATAATAAATAGATAATTATTATTAAATAGAGTAATATATATTACATAAGTAAGACATGAGAATATTTATATATAATGTAAATTTTCATAAATCATTACAATAGTTACATTACCTGTTCGATATTAAATTGTTATTAAAAATTTTATTAAGTGTAACAAAATTGTAATTTATTATATATAATCTTTATAGTAATTTATGTTTATGATATATTTAAAAAATTTAGCAAAAATTTAAAATCTATAAAAGAAAGTGTAGCATTGGCGATGCTTTTGAAAATTGGTTATCAAAAGTACACATTTTGCGATGATTTGTGATATCGTCATCAAATTGATGGACAAATTAAGTGAATCATCGTCGCATTCATACAAAAGGGGACAATTTTTTAAATTGGTTACCAAATGAGTATTTGGCAGTTTTCTTTTGTTGACAAAATGTTAATTCGTCATGAAATATTTGGATGTTTAAAAAATTAAGTTGAGATGACGTCGTTTCTTCAACGTAAAACAACGTTATCTCAGCAAAGAATGAAGGAACAACAATACGAGCTCCGACAACGGAAGCTGGCCTTGCTCCAGCTTGTAAAGATGATTGTTCTTCTACTTCATTGAAATTGAAAATGTCGGGACGAAGATATGATGGCCCTAAGGGAAAGATGACATTTTATCCTGTCCTTATGGGAGGTTGGAACCTTGTTTAATATGTAATGCCAACTTAGTAATCATAGAACTATAACATTGTATAAAGTGGTGTATAAACGAGAATAAAACCCTAAACCCTGTAGCTTTGATTGACGATGTTTTTTGTTATTTTGATTACTTCTATTCGAAACAGTGAGTTAGATCCAATGCATTAGCTCATAATAGCATAGCGTATTAGTGTGAAAACAAAGGCTATCACTAAGTATTAGAAATGGATAACCCAGATTTCAGAATGCTGAAACTTAATCACTAAGAATTAGAAGTGGATAACCAAATTTCAGAATGCTGAAACTTAACCTTGAGAGATAAAAAAAAGTATGCAATATTATTCAGATTGCGCCTACTTCTTTCTTATACGTGACTTCAGTTTTTGTAGCTTTTGTTTCACTTTTATCTAAACATCTCTGCTACTAGCTCGATAGCTCTTAGAGGCTCTGCCGCTTCGATCTTTATCTTCCTCTATTGTCACCATTTGCTTCATATAATCAAGGGATGCAGCTTCTGTAAAGGAATTCTATTTCTCCGCTTTAGAAGTTTTGATTTTGTAATGGCCACCATAACGTGAACTTCGTCGAATGTTGTTGTGTTACGTTGGAATTAATATATTTTGTTACAGGGAAATTTAATGTGGCCCGTTAACTTGTAGTACGGACCCACTGTTTATGAAATGGATATTCATATGACCAACGAATCACAAGTCGGTCCTTTCTTAAAAGTTAAAACATCAAATTCGACAACACAAATTTAAAATGCAAGCCACAACATGATTTCCGCGCGATCATGGTATCTCATGATCCTTTACCTTGTAGAAGCTACCTTTGCTCAGTAACTATTATGGAAGGTAATATTATTGGATATCCATGTATCGTTGAATAAGTTGTATTGAAGGTACTTTGCTGTGCAGTTTATGATTCTCCGTTCTGAAGTAAATTACATGAACATAGAGATATTACACCTAACGTTTGAACTTTCCATTTTCTTGCCAGTAATCAAGCCTCATTGACTGCTAAGTGTAAACATGAACTAACTACGTGGACTGGAGTATGGTTGCAGCATCTTTAGAGTTTTATTCCACTTCGCAATGTCTCTCTGACCCGGCAGTGAAAAGAAGGATGGTTTTGGTAATACCTGATTGGTGGAGTAAATCAGCTTTCAAGATTAGCAGTTAGGTTCACAGTTGCTTATGTTTTCGGAGGATCAATCTAGTAGAACCAAAAAGGATTATGCATGACAAGGTTGTAATGGTTGAAGGCTTTACAAGCTTCAGTTCTCATCTGTACCAATAACACGAGAGTACGTTTAGATCAAGGAACTGTCTTATCTGCATTGCGTCTAGCGATGATAATTGTGAGTAGGCACGGACTGTGAGTTCAAGAGAGGTATAAATCAACTTTATTTGTCAACGTGGACATTATTGCATACAAGAATTCCAGCCAACCCTGTTCCTAACTTCAAAAAAATAATTGGAAAAAACAAAAGAAAGCATTCAAACACGAACAGGGACTTGTGATATGACTAGCTTAGATATTCACTTGTACCCCTGTGTCATATGTCACTCCAGGTTGCCAGTCAGAGGGTATTGTGTTAACAGGAACAACCCATTTCTCATCATCTCCATTATCGTCACTGAATAGCATCCTCAATGACAAGGCCCCTCTTGGTGGGGAGGTAGTTGTCCATACTGCTCCATAGCTTCTATCCAAAAGCTTGCATACAAAATTTTGAGTCTGCATGCATAGATATATAGTGGAAGAAATATCTTTTAATTTCCCTTTATTTTTATTGAAAAAAGGAATGATGACGCAGTTGAAAGGAGCAAATATGGTAAATACCTCACATAGTTGAACAGCAGTGATGTCTCTTTTCCCTTGCTGATACCATAAAACAAAAGCCAAATAATAAGGGTAGTTGCTATTCTCGTCAATCTTTATTGTTATGTTTTTGTCAGGATAGCTGCATGATACACTGTATGCAAGTAAAGAAAGGGGTGAATGAGCCCACAAAGCTAGAAGAAATATGGAAGAATTTACATCATGTAGGTCAATGAACTACTATATATTCTTATCTGTTTTTACAACAGCTCCACCCCAACCTCCCTCACCCACTCCTTTTTATCTAATTCCATGGGAGAGAGATTCTTTTTAATGTTCTTTTTCTTTGGGCCTATGAATGTCAAGATGCTCTGGCCTTGCATACCCAAGACTACCCTCTTTATTGTTTGGATGTTTTCATTGCATCACTTGGTTGATGTTGACAAATGGGAAGAGAAATGAAAAAGAAAGAACCGTCTATATTCAATATCCACAATTCCAGAGGCTAACAGCGACGCGGCTGCATCTTTGGTTTGAGCCATTCTAGCAAATGCTCGACTGCTTAGGATAAAGTCCGTGTTAGGGCCTGACCCTTGATCAGTTACGACAACTGTTACTCCTTTGTCTGTGCAATAGTAACTATTGGTGCACCTGACCTGGTTGGATGGAAAATAGATACATCAAATATATAATCATGGATGTTGCACTGTGGCTATGCATGTCGCAGTATGATGACTCAAATTATTTCTGGTCTCAAAGAATTTGAAGCTTTTTGATGATATAAACCTGGTAGCAAGCACCGCAGCCAATTCCACTTCGATAGAGTTCAGATGCAGCTGAAACATCTCCACCGTTTATTGTTGCTCCAAAAGTACCAAACCCACATGCACCCCCTGCAATTCATGAGACATGAACAATAAATAAGAGTTGCGTTCCTAGAGAACAATTATCAGCTTTCTTATCACTGTAATTAGCTAGAGTTTCTTACTATCTGTTCCGTTTTGATCTGAATTTGGGTAGTAAGCTGCTCGAGAATGAATGAAACAGTCGCTACATGTTGCGGCCTTTGCGAAGTTATGCAGATAAATGAGAGTAGCAAGAAGGATAAGGAGAGTCTTGAAAGAGGAAGCCATTAATAGGATAAGAAGAGCAAAGTTGATCAAAGATAAGGAGACTAGCTAGGAGGTCGGGGTGGGGGTGGAGCATAAGTGAACAAGATTCGTACGTATTTATAGCCAAAAAAGTAGACATTGTCTCTAATTTGGTAAACCTTGCCAAGTTTGACATTCTGACAAAAGTTGTTGTCTTGTGGAGTAAGTGGAATTATGTTAGAATATAGTTTCCAAGCTACCTTTCTTAGACTTGGAAAAATTACCAGTTATACACAAACGGTAATTAAAGAACTCCACTCTGACCTTCCAAATTTTATATTGCTTTTCCTATCGTTGCTGAAGATTAAACAATCGAAAAAGTCTCTATCGAAACCGCATTCTTGTATGAACTATTCTAGCTAGTTGTTGGGTCCAATTCAAAACCTTACTGTTAATTACCACCTAATTACATCCTATTTTGTTGACAGATTTTTCTCGAATGAATTCGGGGAAAGCATTTGCTTCAGAACTTTCAAGCATTTATCCATGTCCAAAAGCTTTGAGATATGCATATAATTAAGGTGGCAAAGGTACGTAAGGTATGAAGAATACGCACGAGTTAGTTATTGTAGCATGAGGGCTGACAAGAGATAAAGTCGAGGGATTGGTCAGAGGTATGACAAGTTGAATGTTCAAATATTCTGACAATTTGGCCCGAGGGAGGTGTACTTGGGAATTAGGCTTATATCCACTGAGAAGGTCCTTTGGTTATAAATGATAATACGTGCTAAGATATCACATAGTCCTTCTTTTACAAGAAATCTGAACGTATATTAGGACTTGCCCGTTTTCAAATTCAAGCACTTGACGAATCTTAATGGAGAAAAAGTTGACACTCTGTGGCTAACTTTGCTAGAAAACTCGAATACTCCATTGTATAGAAGAAGAAAAAACTCAGTAAGTCAGCTGGACCTTGATGCTGTAATATTTGAATCCACAGGTTCCTTAAACTTTAGAAATTGCACCAAGCTAACTGGCACTAGATAGACTGTTCATATCATATCCATTGAACCCATAACAGTTAAGGTCTGGACCGTATGTGGACCACATGGATGGACTAGGTCGTTTTTCTTTTGTAGAACTTGCAATGAAATTATGCAAAAAGGCTAAATATAATGCATCGATCTTTCTCATGCCAACTGATAATGCTTTTATGATCTTTTTAGGTGTCTCAGGGACCACCACCACCAACAAAATCATATAATTCTACAAGTTGGAAGGAGAACTGCACATCTATTTCCCAAACTGTTATTATCTACCTGCATCCGCATGCTACTTAAGCTTTTATATAGACAACTTTTTGGCCTCATAAAGTAGAAAACTCCCCTATTTCAGTTTCATTAAGCATATTGTCTTTATTGATGGGGGAAAGTAGAGAAAACGTAGATGGTGGTCGGGGATAAATATCGTTATGAAGCATAGTTAATGCGCTGAAGGAGACGCGTGGACGAGAAGTCGACATAGACTGTCACCAAAGGTCCCTGATTCCACCACATCAGCTATGACATGGATTCCATTTTCTATCTTTTTCTTTTCAGTAAGATTAGATGTGCATAATTTATTTACATGAATTAAAAAACTACATATATCTGCTTTTTGTTAAAAAAAAATTTGAAAAAAGAAATGTTTTTGTCTATTTATTAAATTATAAAAATATTTTAAAAAATCGAGTCTCTTTATTTTTTATTTCTAATCACAAAATTGAGAATAAAATTACAAAAAATTATATTTGAAAATATGTGAGCTATTTAATTGTTTTAGACTTAAATACAAAAGGTTTCTTTTCATATTTACAAACATGTGAACTATTTAATTGTTTTAGACTTCAAATAGAGTGCTAAAGTTCTAATAGTTTTGTTATCTTTTGAAAGAGAAAGAACTAATAAGAAAATTTCAAACTTTGGTTTTCATTTTCCCAGGAGCATCGTTACGTAAGAATCTATTAAAAAAAACTTCTTCAGATGAAGATAACATGGAATGGTCAGAAATGAGGGAAGGAACTGATCTTGTGGTATTCTATGTAGCCGGAAGAGACATACTCCCTCCGATTCATAATAAGTGACGTTTTAGAAGAATGCACACTTATTAAGAAAGTTAATGAAATATCTGATATACCCTTATTAATTACATGTTAAAGTGCTTTGAAAATATAATCTGTGTAATCTGTATAATTAAGATGTGAGAGAAATTAAAGGGTAATTTTGGAAGTAAAATTATAAATATGCATAAAAAGTCACAAACGATACTTATTTTGAATAATTAAAATTTCTCTAAAACGACTCTTATTATGAATCAGAGGGAGTAGTAAACGTAAATACACCTTATTTGTTATTTTAAAATGCCTTAAAATTCAACTACAAACCCTTCCAATTTAAAACTAAAGAAAAGAGAAAATTTCCCCTTTTTTTATAGAATTCAGGTTTATTAAATTATTATGAGAATCAATTTCATTTTATTAAATCAAATTCTTTTTTAATTTAAAAACTATCTCTTTACTAATTAGAAATAAGACTGCATATTATTAAACTTTCTCAAACCTCATGCCTCAACAGAATTTCTACTGGATGTTATTATTTTGATGTTGTTAAATCAAATTATTTAGTATTAGTTGGACCAATTTTTAGAGTCACTTTGACAATAGAGAAGGAAACAAGTATCATAATAACATAAATTAGATTTGTAAAATACTCATTAATATAAAATATATTAAAAAAACATATACTTTCACCTGGTAAAAGATTAAACAAAAGTTGGCCGTGCTTGACTTCTTTTGTAGGCAATTTTCCTCTCTCCAAGTTTAACAACATGGACAACTCATGGAAAAAAGAAATCTATTGTTCAAGGTCAAACACAACTCAGTGGAGTATAATTGACTTTAAAAAATTAATATTTATTTACAAAATAACTACGAAACTTAATGAAAATTCATGTCTTTCATGATTAATACCAATTCAATTTTTTGGTAATTTTGGTTCTAATATCTCATTTTAGAATATATTATTAAGTTGTAATATGTTAAAGATTAATATATAAATATCCATAAAAAATTATAAACTTTAAGAATTTACCACCCATTAGAACTATGCACATCAGGAGAATGTATTCACTATTTAGTATGTTTGAGAAGACATTGATCTGCTCTTACGAGCCCCTGGAGAATCAAACTGGACCTTTTGTTTAATGGGCCTAGTTCCATTCCAAATGTAAACAAAACGTACAAAAGTTACGAATCCCCCTTCTTTAGTGCACGATAATCATATCAGTAAATCGCGTGTAAAGTCAAGACACGCGGAGGAGGAGGACAACTGGGGTGGCGGCTGCCGGCCTATAGGAATTAGGATTGATTTGGGAAGGAACCTTTGTTTCCTGGAATATTCATTGAACTTATAACCCTACACCTGTTTCCTGGAATATTCATTGAACTCATAACTTTTACACCTGTGATCTTTACTTTAAGAAATTGGTCATGGAAGAAGTTCGAAAATAATTTGATAACTGAGTTTTTCTTTTGGATCCTTGCACAAAAGAAAGGAAAGAAAATATTGAGAAAAAAAGAGGAGAAAAGAATAGAAGAAAAATGAGACTTTCTTTTTTCTGTTTATTTTCCTAATTTATTATAGGAGAGAAGTGAAACTTATATTGGACAAAAGAATTTTTTGAGACCTTTATGCTCTTAATTACGGAACTTCAGCATACACAGTTAATGATGCTATGATAATTTACATATATTGAGGTTCTCTTATCTTATATTTCTCCTCTTTTCTCACCAATTTGAGAGGAAATATATTTGACCCAAATTTTTCTCAGTTTTCTCTCCATTCTCTTACTTTCTCTTTGTTTATTTTTGTCCAAACGGTGAAAACTAAGAAAAGTTCAATTCTCTTCCTTTCTTTTATCTTGTTTTCCTTCAATCCAAACCAAAGCTAACATAACGTGATATATTAGGTAACTAAAAATTGAAACAGAAAGAGATAACTTCTAAATTTTAAATCCACCTCCTATTATTGTGTAATTATAATTTTTGTTTTGAAAATTCATCAATGTTGCCTTTTATGTTAATTAGACCAGGAAGTTTTTAATAAGAATCGCAATACATATATATAGCTATTTAACTCAAGTTGAATTCCTTGAAAAGCTAAACATGTCACTAGGTTCTATTTCCTTCACTATAACTAGACCACAAAAAATATTGAGTCTTACTAATAAGATTAGAGCTGCTTTCAATTTGCAATGAGCTAATTTATAACTCTAGATTTAAGTTTTTTTAAGTCAGGTCTTGCCTCTCTCTCCCTCTCTTTACGAATGCAAGTATTGGTCTTGCCGTTTATATGCAAGGTGAGGTCTAGGTATTATTTCTACGTTGGTCTCTCTTAGATTTTCGTTTTAGCTTCATGAATTCAGGGTTGCAAAGGCT
>JAOQMQ010000005.1:9354183-9364756 GCA_027563845.1 Erythroxylum subrotundum | reverse complement strand
TGATTAAACCCCTACCAGTGACCAGTAAGGCCCCTTGCTGTATGGCGCCATCCGAATTCATCTTCACCCACCACGGCTCCGGTCTAATCCAGCTCACTAAACTGCCAATCTACTATTAGTAATAGTATTAAGGGGATTTTAGCCACGTGTTGGAATAAGCCACACCTAAACGGAAAAGTTATTCTTTTTCTTTTTTCCTGGGCTCTAAAGTTGGCAGGTGGACGCGCCATCAGGCATTTTCCTTGTCCTCCAATTAATGTTTTTGCCTTTTAACCACCATCAATTACACAAGTACAGCAAAATACTTTCACCATAACAAGACTTCGCATAAGCTTCAAAGATGACTACAGTATCTGCTGAAATTTCCAACAATGGGTGAGTAAATGTTCATTTCTAGTTTTACGTCCATGTAATTTCACAATCACGTAGCCTTTTGTTTCATCCATGTGATTTTCTGAGTTATGCACCACCGTCCGTATCCATCATTTTTTCTAATGCCCTTTTTCATGTTCTCGGGTGATTTAGGTGATGCCCATTTGTAGACTTTGTCAAGTTTTGGCCTTTTTAGTGTTGGATTAGCATTTTTCTACAGATCTATTGGCCTTCTGTTTCATCGTACTTGTCGGTTTATATAGGAAAGGCCAACCATCCATGGTCTGAGTAAACCTTGATTGTGCTTCGTGTAGAAAAGAATTCTCGTCTTTTACTTTCGTTACAACACTTCAAAACAAATTGGGAATACATCTTGCTCGGAAATTAACTTGTCCTTTTCTATATAAACTTTGATTATATTTGTCATCTTCTATATTTCTATATAAATATAAACAAGGATTATGTCCACCATGGGTTTCTGAGGTTTCTCTATCTTGTAAGCCGCACTATTTACTTCTAGAGAAGGAAACCAAGGTGATACGGACACCATATTTTAGCATCGATCAGTTGAAGCAGAATGTGTTGTGACTCATAATTGTTCGTTTACCATAATCAGGGCAACTTTAAATAGGCATTGCTTGGAGGCGAACTGTAATACACATCAGTTGAATCAAGATAGATTTATATTACTGAGAAACAAAACTTTGATGGATTATCAAGTCATTCCTATTAAGATGCATAGTGTCCTGAAATTTTTGAGTAAATGCAACAGGCATAATTGTACAATCTTAGATTGAATGGATTACTTTGGGCCGAGTTGGCCACTGCCTGCTGTTGGATTATTGTGCCAAAACTTTTTGTTTGTTGTATTTGGATTCTTTATTGCATTTTCCTCGGTATCAATCTCTTTAACTTGTCATTGCAGTCAAATTTCTCTTTCTAGACTTGCTCCATTGGAAGCAGTTCTATTTGATGTTGATGGAACTTTATGTGATTCAGATCCGCTGCATGTCATAGCCTACCGTCAATTGCTTCAAGAGGTGATGAATTTCTCAATTCAATCTGTACATAAGAGCTTTTGATTGCAAGGTAATTCACACGTAATGGGGGAATGGTCTGCAAAATAACCACGTTGTGTCATCCAACAGATAAATTTCAATGACGGGGTTCCAATTACAGAGGAATTTTTTGTGAATAATATTGCTGGCAAGCATAATAAAGAAATTGCCTTGTTTCTGTTCCCAAATGATCTTGAACGAGGCTTAAAGTTTTTGGATGAGAAGGAAGCATTATTTCGAAGGTAGAACTTTACTTTTTAGCACACTAAAAAGTACTTCTGTTAACAGTTTGGGTCTTGTAACGCTTGATTTATAAATGCAGATTGGCCTCTCAGCAACTGAAGGCTATAGATGGACTCTATAAGCTCAAGGAATGGGTTGAAATGCGTGGATTGAAACGAGCTGCAGTTACTAATGCTCCAAAACCAAATGCAGAACTCATGATTTCAACTCTTGGGCTGACTGATTTCTTTCAGGCTGTTATCCTTGGGGATGATTGTGAACATGGCAAACCACACCCAGAGCCCTATCTGAAGGCTCTTGAAGTGCTCAAATGTTCAAAGGATAACGCCTTTGTTTGTGAGGTCTGTGTACAAGGCAGACTGTATCCTGACAAAGTTGCAAAACTTTTCATGACATCCTGGAACTGGCTCTGACTCTTGACTTTTTTCTTTTTTCCGTTTCATTTTGCACTAGGACTCTGTTTCAGGGATTAAAGCTGCGGTGGCAGCTGGAATGCCTGTTGTCGGATTAACTACTAGAAATCCAGAACATTTATTGATGGAAGCAAAGCCTACATTGCTGATAAAGAATTATGAAGATCCAAAGTTGTGGGCAGCTCTGGAAGAAGTTGATAAGAAGGGGACTGCCAAAAAAACTTCTACTTGAAATGACTCCTAGGCATTTCAAAGATTTATTTGAACATTCTAGTTACACAAAAGCCTCTTGCTTCCTCTTGAAGCAGCTTAGGGCTTTAATAACACATGAATCAAACGCTCATGTCATCTGATTCCTCCCCATTATGGCACTGTTTCTTTGATATGTGATAAATGAGTATTTACCTGACAATTTTCCATAGCGGTTTTAGTCTACAATCCTAGAAAATGACACTTCTTTTCTTAAGCCTGTGGACAATTCAATACTTGTCAAGAAAGTTCTGTTAAATCAGTTGCACATCAAAGTCCTGAATCAATATCAGAACTGACCAAATATACAATAAATTTAAGTACATTGGAGAGAAACAGATGGGAAACCAGTATACCACACACGCATATAGTAGTTAAGTTTGTAACCATAAAAAAATGTGTCTGAAACTTGATGTTCTAATGTAACCAGCTCCTTGGCTTAACTACTTCCCCTTGGAAGAAAACAACGGTGAAAATGTTGGAAGCTTAGAAGTGATAACACTGAAAACTGTGATACGTCGAAACGATAAGGTATAAATAGACGAATAAAATCGATATGGTACAAACATTCAAATCTTACACGTTAATAGTCTCGTTTATCAAGTTGAGACATTTTTTCCGCAGCATAATTCAGGTCTCAAAGAGTATAAATGGAGTTGCCATAAATGTTGACACATTTGTATTTTCATTTACCACAATTCCGTTTTCAGGAATAAAAAGGGCCTGGCATTGTTTCTATCAATGTTGAGTTAGGGCCCAAGCTTGACCTGGAGCCCACCCGATGCTCGATCACCCAATCGGACTCGAATTGATCCAACTTTTTTTATTTTTGGAAATTTATTTAATTAAAAATATAATATGAGAAAAGTAATTAATTGAAATGATAAATTTTAATTGATTAATAAAAATTAAGATTTTATAATGAATGAATATATAAAGTACACATATATTGATAAAATGAATAAGATGAAATCACATTCATTAAATAAAGGATGATAGAATGATAGGAAATAAAAAAAGATTATAGATAAAGTGAGAGATTCAAATAATTGAAGTTATAAATTTTATTGGTTAATAAAAATTAAGATTTTATAATGAATAAAAATATATAATATAAATATAATGATAAAATGAATAAGATGAAATAAAATTCATTAATGAAGAAGGATATAATTATAAAAATTAAAAATTGATTATATAAAAAGAGAGAAATTCAATTAATTGAAATTACAAATTTCAATTGATTAATAAAAACTGAAATTTGATAATGAATGAATATATTAAATGTATATATATTGATAAAATGA
Source organism: Erythroxylum subrotundum (assembly GCA_027563845.1). NCBI lineage: Eukaryota > Viridiplantae > Streptophyta > Magnoliopsida > Malpighiales > Erythroxylaceae > Erythroxylum > Erythroxylum subrotundum. The sequence goes on along the minus strand of JAOQMQ010000005.1, from coordinate 9,361,114 downwards.
ATAAGATTGAAACCAAATTTACTAATAAAGGAAAATAAGATTATATTGAAATGAATATATATATATAAATAAAGTGAGAGATTCAAGTAATTAAAGTTACAAATTTTAATCAATTAATAAAAATTAAGATTTTATAATGAATGAATATATAAAATGTCTATATATTGATAAAATGAATAAGATGAAATCAAATTAATTTAATGAAGGAGGACGTGATTATAGAAAATAAAAAAGATTATATATAATGAGAAATTTAGTTAATTGAAGTTACAAATTTTAATTTATTAATAAAAATTGAGATTTTATAATGATTGTGTATATATAACGTACATATATTAATAAAATGAATAAGATGAAACCAAATTCACTAACGAAGAAAGATATAATTATAGGAAATATATATATATGTGTGTGTGTGTGTGTGTGTGTGTATAAAGTGAGAAATTCAATTAATTGAAGTTACAAATTTCAATTGATAAATAAATACTGGGATTTCATAATGAATGAATATATAATGTACGTATAATGAAAAAATGAATAAAATGAAATCAAATTCATTAATGAAGGAGGATAGAATTATAGGAAATGGAAAAAATATTATATATAAAGCGAGAAATTCATTTAATTGATGATAAGAAAAAATTCATTAATTCATAACATAATTTACAAAAATGATTATCCAAAATTTTTCAATGATACAATTTACAAAAATTCAAGATAAAATCATGAAATAATGTTCTAGATTGGGACTGTGAGAGTGGAGATTAGAGAGAGTAGTTAATCGTTCTAGTCAAGATCGTCAACAGTTTGCATCACTTCTTTTGTATGTAGAAACATTATATTTGGTATTATAATATTAAAATTAAAGGAATATTAAGCACGTGGTAATAATTAGTAAATAATTAAATATATTTTCATCATCAGATATTTTATCAAAATAATGTTCATTTGATTGACAAGTATGAGTATGTGAAAAAATTTTGCCCTTAATATCTTTATCTTCTAACCAACTTCGGGCATACATAAGGGCTTCTTCAATACAAGAATAAAGTCAAGCATGATAAAAAATAGTAACCCAACTACTAGTGCTATAAGTAGACTCTGAAGCAACAATAGATGATGAAATTGATAATAGGTCTCGTGCAATTACTTGCATGACCAAAAAATTACTTCCACAACTTTTTCATCATAATAATACATCAAATTGCACTCCAACTTCTGTCATATAATCGCCCGTAAAATATTTATCTAACTCTATCATATTGCATAAAGTTCTAGCCTTTTTTTCTTTCATGAATTTTGCCAGAGAAAGAAACAAAGTACTCTCAGAAAAGTAGTTCACACTTGAAACTGAAGTTGAAGTTGAATGGCTTGAACTATTATGATCTTGATCCTAAATTTTGTCCATTCTAAATTAAGAATCATTAAACAAATTATGCTATAATTGTTTAACGACATCTACATGTTCTTGAACCCAATTACCATACAACACATTATACATAAAATTAACCTCCTCCATCTTGTATCTCGAGGTCTAACAAAGATATAATTGCAACAGGATGTCCAATTATATACCAATACAAATTCAATTTCTCCATCATCTGCTCTACCATAACCTGAATAACTCCATTGGAACTAAACATCCAATCAGATAAAGCTTTCTTTATCTCATAAATAATGCTAAAGTGATTGTACAAAGTTGGATATTTTGTTCCCGAGAATAATTCAATGGCAGTATAAAGCAATTCTAACTTTACATGAAGTTCTCTAACCAATTCTCATTGGTCTTTTGTAGACATCAAGTATATTGAGAATCTCTTTGTCTCAATTTGGTAATATATCAACATATTGGATTGTCGACTTTAACATCTTGAACATTGAGTTCCATATGGTTGAATAATCCAAAACCAAATTCTTCATACTCAGAATGTGCAGTCGTCGTTTTTTTTTTCAAAAACTTCAACTCTTTTAGGAGTTGCACTTCAATATACTACAAATTCTGAATCAAATCTATTACTTCCTTTATTATCTCCAACCTATCCTTCACACTCAAATTCAGAATATGCACAAAACAATGCATATGGAATTACCTTCTACCAACTAAGCTCCTAACCCATATCTTATTTTTCAACTTTTCAATCATAGCATCATTTATGCTACAATTGTTGACTGTTATAATAGATAATTTGGTGTCAATATTACAATCTATTAAATAATCTACCAACATAATTACCATCATTTCGCTTGTATGTAATGTCGGTACATAAAAGAACTTACCATGTACGAAACTGATCAACATCTATCATGACATAATAAAAAAGTAAATGATAACAATATTAAAGAATATAAATTACCTCAAAAATTTATTGCACAGAGTTCAGTCATTGTCAACATAATATGCGTCACTGCCATATAACCCTTCTTTTGATTATCGACTGCCCACATGTCTATTGTAATGGAAATTCACCTTCAACTCTTGACAATATTCTTAAAATTTCTTTCTTCTTATCCTCGTATATCTTCATAATGTCTTTCTTCAACATATTTCAATTTGGAACCTTGAAGATCGGTTGCAGTGAGTTGCAAAACATGCTAAATTTTTTGGTATCAACTATAAATAGTGGATATTCATCACTAATTACCATAGAAGAATTCAAAAATCTTGATTTGTTGCTGTTATAAGATGTTATAGTCATTTCATTCTTCCTTCTCGTAAGGTTAGGGATCAAAATTGCTTGACCTCCTAATACGATCTTTTTTTTTCTATTATACAAATCCACATGTCTCTTTAAATGAGAGGTTCCATCTTATGAACTCCCGACTAACATCTTTTGTCAATACTTACATTCGAATTTTTCTACTCTGTTCATTGATCTAGTCTTATTGAAATGATTTCAAACTTCACTTTTAAATTTACTTGGACTTCTATCTTCACTTAATAAGGGATTAGAAGTTTCTACTTCTGTCTCTGGTATTGGATTACAACTCTCCACTAAAGGAATAATCAACATATTAATATATATGTTCTTCATAATCATAATTGACAATTCATAAACATGGGAGAGAATAAGAGAATATAAACCATGATCATAGATTTAATGTTTATTAGTTACTTACACGGTAACATACATTGAGATCATGTCACAAAACACACGAGCGTGTATGTGTTTTCATGGATTTACACGATCATATACATGGGTGTATATATGATCGTATAAGTTACTTTAAATTTTTGGGCATACTTATACAGTCACTTACACAAATGTGTATGTGACTGTGTATGTCACTTAATCATACTTACATAGTCACATAAACAGGATTGTATATGATCGTGTAAGTTCTTGAAACTTTACTTTATAGTCAATTACACAATCACATACACGCACATGTATGTGAGCGTATAAGTCTACGAAAACACTCCCTAGATGACAACAATTTCAGAAATTTCAGTATTTCACAAATTCAATCTTCAATAAAAAGATTCAAAATCAGAATACAACGAAGGAACTTTACCTTGGTAGGTGGGTGGCGAAGAAGCAAAAAAATAATAATAACGGGGTGGGATAGCAAGGTGGCACAACAAAGGGGCAACAAGAGGGAGTGTGAAGACGGAAGAGGAAAGTGAAGTGAGCGGGAAGGAAGAAAATGACGCATGAGAGGGAGCAAAGGTAAGGGAAAAGTTAACCTAGACTATATAAAAAAAAGAAACAATATAACATAAAACAACATTGTTTAAGTCTTAAATTTGGTCAAAATTTTAGTATTAGGGTTTGAGGCTTAATTAACTCTAATCTAATCCGTTGACCTGAGGCCAAGCCTGACCGGATCCAAGCTCAAATGTTATCCCTCGTTGAATCTTCAACCAAGATTTTGGCAAATTGTTTACCCTGAATTTAAGTACAACACCTATTTATTACAGCCTTTCAGTTAGAGTCTTCTTAAGCCACGTGAACATTAAATTAGCTAGTGTAGAGTAGTAAGTTTAGCTCTCTTCTCATCACTTTTCACTCAAGATAATTTGTTGATGAAGGGAATCATTCTTTACCTCCTTCCTGCCCACTTGGATATAGAAGCAATATACAAATTAGAGTTATGGTTCTTATATTATAAAATTAGCAATTCATATTATACAACTGCAATTGACTTTGGGTGTTTCATGGAAATGGATAGGAAGTAATCACATAAAGTCTTATTAGTTGACCTGAAAATTTTTTAATAGGTGAACTTTAAGGCTTTACACAACCCATCATTGATGCAGTAAATGAATCGAGCACTGTTGTTTGGGCTTGGAAGCTGTAAATTTTGTACTTTTGATGCTTCAAGGCTCAGGAACACTCCAACATGTTGAATAGGTTTCTTGCTTGATTTTTTCCTAAGGTACTGATATGCCCATCAGCCTAATTGAAGTCCTAGTACATCACAGGTCTGGTCCCTTTTCCGTACTTTTTGGTTGTTGAAGTAGTCTCGAGATAATCTGGTGGAGAAGAAAAAGCCTCTAGAGAACCAATCTAAAGGTTAACTTTTTGCTTTGCACTAAAAAGACAAAAAAGGTAAGGTAAGTGCAAAGTGCCCAATTGTAATTCCTTATGTATTTTAATGTCTAATTCGGAGATTATTGATCAGCTTTAACAAGCCAGAAAGCTATGTCTTCCCAAAATCTCAACTCATGGGAATACCCCTGCAGGAAAGTAGCAGGTGGTACAAAATGTAGGCTAATATCCACATAAAGAGAGGTACTTGAATGATTGAGGAAACAATAGTTACACTGTTTCATTAAAAGTTGCATCGATTCTAGTACAAGAGACCAGTGCAATCCGATAATCCGAGTCCTGCTAGAAGTTCCTGTCTTAATGCTTCATATCACTGTTACTCGTGGTTTACTGACAATCAACAATTCCCTAGTTGAACTGCAGCGGCATTGTTTACTTCGGTATTGCTCGACTTGGATTTACGATCATCAAGATGATGCTGGTAAATATAGGAAAGAAAGCCCCAAATAGCCAATAACATGGCTATGATCTTAATGCCCTCCATTTTATCATGAAAGAATACCGTAGCAAGAATAGGAATAATCGGCAAGCCAAGCGTGCCGATGACATTGCAGAAGAGGGAAGAAATCTCGAAAATCAGCCCCAACATGCCTACAGTCGAAATTTGCCATGATATAGCTGTCCAAATCAGATTCATCAAATAGGATACTTCTCCTTTTGTATAATTCTTCATCTCAGCTCCCAAAGTTTTCCATTCTCGACTTGCAAACAGGCCTAACAGCGAGCCACAACTTGCAACACAACTCGTGCATATCTGCATATGAAGGACAATGGAGAAAGTTTCTTGCTTTATAAACTTCTCAAAAGAAAGCTGCACTAATGAAAGGTATAGGGAGTATCCTGCTGATGCACCAATTGTGCATATAAATCCAATTAGATACTGCGACTTTGAAGTGCCTGCAGGTTTCTCAGATTCTGCGTTGACAGCTAGAAGGCACGCAGATGTGGTGAGGAGCACAAGAGAATTGAGAATAAAAGGTGTGAACTTCTGAGAATTCAGGAAAAATGAGAAGATTGCATTGAAGGCCAATTGTGTTGCACAAAGCAGAGAATAGGTAGAGACAGGAAGGTATAAGAGCCCATACGAGTACAACAAGTTGTCTCCAGTCACAAGCAAGCCAATGCCAATATAGATGAATGCAAGTGTCCATAGACTTGATTCCGTGGCAAACAATGATCTGAAGCAATGAGGGGTTCTATTGGTGGCAGATTTAGTTGATGGATAGAAGAAAAAGAGTAGAGGTAATAGAACAGGAAAGCCAGCTGATTGAACAAATGTTGCCATCCATTTGCTATTCCCCCCTTTGTCAAAATATAACCTACCAAGAAGAGTTGCGGCAGCTTGGCCTGAGATAAGAATGAGAATATAGCAGGTCACACGAAGCCACCAGACGAATTTCGGACGCTTCAGTTCACTCTTAACTGCGGAATTACCAGAACCAACGTTGGCCTCTTTGTCTTCCACAGCTGAAAGATGCCAAGTGATCTATTAAATAATATCGGTAGCTTTATTTGAATAGCCTAAAGCCCACATGAAGATACATAATATTCAGCCATTTTCTCATGCTGCCTAACTAGATATATGTTCATCAATTGGCAATGATTGTAGACAACTCTTCAAGTCGTCAGACTAAATTTATAAGAGCATCTGCACTGGGCTCATCTGTTAATGCTTTAGATGTCTCCATATCATGTTGAATTTAAATTTTCTAATACAATATAAAATGTTGAATGACAAATTTACGAGAATTAATAACATCCCGAGCAGTAGAATAAACCTTGATCCGTCCCACCTTCTTAGCCCAAAACTTATTAAAACTTTGTGGACAAGAAACAGAAAAACAAGTTTGAACATGGAAGCTAAAGCCTTCTGTTTTGATGAAATTTGTCATTACATACCTATTGATTGCAGGTGAAGATCTTGTGCAGGCTCCATGAAGGTTCAGAGAGTATAAACTCAGTAAACCTAGTGTGTAGCAATTATGGAACTATCTTATCTCGGTGACTGACATAAGGCCAAAAGATCTCCAGTCAACAGTTGAATATTTAATCCCTCAACATGCAGAGCCAATAGTTAATAACTTTTGGGACAGGTAGCATGGAACAGTAATCAGCAGTCATAGATGAAAGTATTCAAGGTTTTCGTGCCTGACTTTTGCATCACATAAGTACAATTTCCTGACGTTATTTATCTAAAGCCACAGTGATGAACTTGGTTATGGCTGAATCAGCAGTCATAGTTGAAAGTATTCAAAGTTTTCGTGCCTGACTTTTGCATCACATAAGTACAATTTCCTGACGTTATGTATCTAAAACCACAGTGATGAACTTGGTTATGACTGAAATGAAATTAGTAATTCGTCAAAAGTTGCTCTATTCCG
>JAOQMQ010000005.1:9325894-9339384 GCA_027563845.1 Erythroxylum subrotundum | reverse complement strand
AATAAGTTTAAGCTCTAATGGAGTAAATACTTGTTTAATTCTCTATGTAAGAGTTACAGAGTTCTCGCAACCTGTTCAATAAGTTTTAGATATTTTAGTAATTTGATTAAAATTAGAGCACTCATTTAGAGCTTAAACTTATTTATAATAAGTTTTAAATATTTTAGTAATTTAATCGAAATAAATTTTAAATTCAATTAACCTTTAATTAGATTTATAAATAATTTTAATTAAATACCAATTATCCTCTAATAAGGTCAATATGAGAATCTTTATTTATTAAATATCTCATATTTAATCATACGCTTCTCAAACTTTACAATCAAGATTAAAATATCTTTGCTCTCTTCAACCCACTCTTTATGTGAGACCCATTAGGTTTTCAAACATATTAGCAATGATTATAAATTCTAATTCATAATTAGAATTAGATAAATTAAAACTCTTTTTAATTTATCTTTAACTCTTCAATTAAAAAATTTATAATCATAGATCAAAATTGATATATAGCAACACATCATGATCACCTAAATACTTAGGAATGTTAAAGTGGTTTTAACTAACCTTTCGTGCATGATTTTTTTCCGTATAATTCAATCATTTTATCATACAATGTTCCGATTAGACAGAGCATAAAATTAATGTTTACTCTTTTTGAGTCCAATCATATTAGTTCTCTGTCATTAGCTATCGATTTAATTAATGAAATTTGTAAACTATTTACAAAATGTTATTCCACTTTGGTCAAAGATTTCTCGAATCAGTACTAATTGAGAATAACAGAACATTCTCCCTAATTACTTTGGGATGATGAATCATGTTTTGATCACACAACTACCTCCATATAGTTTATGTTACATTCAGTGACTACCAACTGAACAACCTATGATTAGAATAGGTAGTAAGTCATATCAAAACATAGCAATTCATATACAAGATAACTTTGGAGACCTCGAGTCAAAAGATCACTCATAGAATCATCACAATGAAAATTTTCATAAACATATAAGTAATATTCCAAATTGATTTCTCATGTTGGGTCAGTTTAGTGAACTTGTTCTCAAATAAGCACACACACGTTTGTTTAGTATCTTCATACTTTAGCCTATGATATTGATTACTTCCTTCATAAGGAAAAAATAACGTGTTTTAGCTTTTTAATGTTTTATTCATATTCAATCTTAATAGAACAATAACTATGAACAATTTAGGGATAATACATAAATGCAATATGAATCTCATAATTATAATTTCATTATAATTTCATTTGCAATGTATAATTATCCCATGAACTTTATCATATACATCTAAATATGTACAAGATGAACAATTCCTTTACATTATTTTGTCACTAAACTACAACTAATCAATTAACTACAGGACATAAACTAATAAGTTGGTCACTTTCTTGTCAGGATTTGCTTTAAGCAGAAGTGGTAGTTGAAAATGGTAGATTCTTCCAAGCATTTTTTGAAGGTCTGGTAGATTAAGTTAATGGTCGAGTAATCTGCTGGGAAACCAATCATAATTGAATCACAGGCGCAACGGGAATTTTTTCCAATTTTCGATCGATCCTGATAATTGAATAACTTGAAAAATTAAACTCAAATAATAAAATATGAAATCATACCTGATTCGATATTCTTGTTGAAAATCCTTTCGAAACCTTTTTTATGTGTCAACTACAAGTTGTTCATGCGTCTAACCTCCAGTAGTATCCACGGAGCAATCATTCAACTTTTGAGATAAATAAGCATAAGTGCGAGCTCCTTATGCTTATTCCTATTTACAAAACAAAATCAGAGTTTTAATTTATATTAAAATTAAATACATTAATTATAATTAAAGTTTAACTCTAATTGTAACAGCTCAAACCACCTTCCCACAGATATTGTCTGCTTTGAGCTCCAAACCTCTTACGGTTTTACTCTTCTCACACTAGGAAAGACGCGTTTATGGTGGAGAGATATCCATACCCTTATAAGTCATACTTCATTTTCCTCTCCAGCCAATGTAGGATCTAATCATCCACCCTCATTTAGGGCCTAACCCTCTTTAATGGCCAGCGTCCTACGCTAGCTGTAGCACCCTAATACTCCCTGGGAGGATATTGCGAGCGTCACATAAGACAGTACAAACAGAATGCCAAACATTTCGCGAAAGCATAGCATTCAACAATAAACATTCTAAAACATACGAAACACTTTATACATGCATATCCAGAACCTCAACAAACATACATTACATATCATACTTTCAGAAACCAACCTCAATTAAGGTTATTACAAACCTTGAAACAAAAATTCAAGAGTTGCATACATCATATACAAGTCCAAAAACAAACTCAAAATACATTTTAAACATGACAAATTTCAAACTCCTTTGGCCATTGCGGTTGACTTGTCTCAGTCCCTACGTCCTTATCTTTGAACCTACACGAGGCAAATCTACCGTGCTAAGCATATAGCTTAGTAAGTAATAACTAAACTGTGCTTAATCAATAGATATAGAATCATATTATACATAAGCATCTCAAAATACTGAAACTCGGAACAGAATATCATTTATTAAAGAAAAATACTTCGCATGCTATCAGTCATATTCAGAAACAGAACAGAACATACAGAAACACAGAACTGATTTCAAAATAGGGTGTTAACCCATCAGATCAAAATATTGCTTGTTCTTAACAAAGCTTATCCGAGATCAAAACACAACACGAGTTAGACTGTAAATCCATAAACAGAAGCGGGTAACGGGACTTATACAGAAGATACCATAATTGGCATCACTAAACAGAAGAGACCGAAGTCTCGACACCGAAGTGTCCGGAAGAGACCGAAGTCCAGATATCGAAGTGTTCAGAAGAGACCGAAATCCCGACACCGAAGTGTCCAGAAGAGACCGAGGTCCCGACATCGAAGTGTCCTGAAGAGACTGAAGTCCTGACATCGAAGTGTCCAGAAGAGACCGAAGTCCCGACATCGAAGTGTCCAGAAGCAGCTACAGACCCTTCTAGGCATGCCTATTTACCCACAACTAAGATTTGACAGTTATAAAAACCAAACAAGTTAAATTCACGTGCATAGTAATTAGTCAATCATATTTGCATGCTTTAAATATTTTAGACATTCACTGACCCGAGACTCAGAACACAATCATCATAAAACACAATTCAATTCAATACTAAATAGAACAAAATAAAATGTGAGCATCCTAAAGATTATTGACAGCTTTGCAAATCATTTAATGAAGCAAAATCAATAGTAAACAAAACAGTCAAAGCAAAACCATCAAAACTTTCTTCTAGCAATTACTTACAGATACTCAAAGATCACTTACATGCATTTACTTACAAAAGAGACCATCTAAATTACTTACAAAAGTTACCGTCTAAATTACTTACAAAAGCTCCCTTATTACTTATTGCCCTGAAGTCCTGGCAATATCTAGAATCGGTCGCTCGATGCGTTTCTCTATAGCATTGAATACAAACACATATCACTATTGTGCATGATTAGAAATCATTTATGCACATTCATATATACTGATTATGCATAATGCATGCTCATGACAATTTCTTGAGTTTCTTATCCTTAATCTTGTCACAGTATTAATCATATGAAACCATACTCAATTTCTCAATCCATAATTATCTCACAACCAACTTTCAGGTCCATATTGTTCAATTATTTTCATAAGGAAGGTAAGGTAATTAGGTAATACTTCCTTCTATAAAGTTTCCCCCCTTGTCTTAGGTTTCCAATGATACCAAATTCATCCAATTTGGTTTAGTACACTAAAAGTTATACTCAAAATATTGCAAGTTGTTCTTGAGTTTCATCAGAATTCTTATCTCAACTTCAAATCAGATTTTGAAATTCTTATAGGCAAAATTAGAACTCGATTGCTTCAAAAAATTTGTATCCCTATGACTCTAGTTTATTCCAAATCAAAAATCACTTCATTTGGATGACTACAGAGAAAGTTATGCCTAAAATACCAAAGTATGTTTAAGTTGTCAAGAAACTTCGCCGTGGCGAACTTTCCAGACAGCAAAATTCTTCGACATTTTCTTAAAAGTTTACCGTGGCGATCCTTCACAGAAATAAAATCCTTCAAATTGGCCGCGGTGAACCAAAAAGCGTTGGCTGCGGCGAACTTTCACAGAGATGAAATCTTTCAAGTTCGTCATCTTTAAACTTCCCAGAATTTACACTTCAATCTTATTCAATGAGCACATATCACACTTAAACCAATTCTTCTACTTCCATTTCAGCTCATCACAACTCAAACAAAACAAATCTATATTTAAACACTAAAAATCGATGCCTTACACAAGCTTTCTCTCACTGCTGCGTATTTTCCATTCTCATTTTCCTCTGTGCTTCCACTTCATTTAACCCATCCATAACATCACCGAAACTATTCTTCTCACCCACCTCATTTTCTACTTTGATCTACTTCACTATGTTTCTTTTTAAACTGCATGCAAATCGATTTTACACTCCCACTGTATAATATTATCAACTCATCTCATCCTTATTTTTCACCAAAACCACTCAGCTTACATAACTCATGCATGTGTTTATTTTCCAATACTAATACATCATCCAAACCATTCACAGAACTCAGAAAGTTAGAAACATCACTTCCTTGATTTTTCTGCAAATTCTTCAATAGTGAGAGTGTTCGGTGATTGTTGAAGAAGCAAGACTAACGAAAGAAAAGCAACTGGCTGCTGGACTAACTTATTTATGTTGCAAGGGACATTACTACTATAAGAATCCAAACTAGTGTTTCAGTGATGGATGTTCAGTGATTTTCAAAGAAGACTAACATAATCTGAAGAACAACAAGGTTCCAGTGGTTTTTCCTCTAACACACGTACTCGCGTGTGTTATAACCACATGTGTTGTTAACAAAATGACACATGGCTCATTGCATGTGTGCCATTTGTCGTCCATATACAGATGCTACATGGTAAAATTCCATTGGTCTATTTTTCCTAATATCCCAAAATTCCCAGAAGTTTCCTAAAATTTCCTAAAATTTCCAAAATATTACTAATTATTTCCAAATAAATTTTCATCACTAATAAATCAAAATTATCATCTTAATAAAAATTCTAAAACCAATTACACCCGGAATGTCATGAATGCGTGCTCAATAATTTTTATGAGTCCAAAAATGCATATGCACAATTAAGCAAAAACTCAATTATGCAAAGCATACTATGCATTGAAATTTCTCAATATTCTAACCCCTAATATGGGGCATGAATTACACTAGCACATCGGGTCGAAAATCGGCTCTGATACCATTTGTAACAGCCTAGACCACCCGCTCACAGATATTTTCCGCTTTGGGTTGCTCCTCGGATCAAACCCCTCATGATTTTGCTCTTCCCACCCTTAAAAAAACACATATGAGGGGGAGAGGTATATATACCCTTCTAAGACATACTTCGTTCTCTTCTCCATCTGATGTGGGATCTCACACTCTCAACCCCCTTAGGGCCCAGCCTAGCTGGTACAACGGTTTAGGTACCAGCTTTGATACCATTTATAACAACCCAGACTACCCACCCATAGATATTGTCCGCTTTGGGCTCCAAGTCCCTCACGGTTTTGCTCTTCCCACACCAAGGAAGACGCATTTATGGTGGAGAGGTATTCATACCCTTATAAGGCATACTTTGTTCTCCACTCCAGCCAATGTGGGATCTCATCATCCACCCTTTTAGTGCCCAACCTCCTACGCTAGCACATCAGGTTGGGAACTAACTCTGATATCATTTGTAAGAACCCAGACCATCCGTCCACAGATATTGTCCGCTTTGTGTTGCCCCTCGGGCCAAACCCCTCATGGTTTTGTTCTTCTCACCATTGGAAAAATGCGTCTTGTGGGGGAGAGGTATCTATACCCTTATAAGGCATACTTCGTTCTCCTCTCCAATCGATGTGGGATCTCACATTTTTCACTCCCTTAAGGCCCAGTCTTGCTGGCACAACGGTTCGGGTACTAGCTCTGATACTATTAGTAACAGCCCAGACCACCCACCCACAGATATCATCTGCTTTGGGCTCCAAGCCCTCACGGTTTTGCGCTTTCCACACTAGGGAAGACACGTCTATGGTGTAGAGGTATTCATACCCTTATAAGGCGTACTTCGTTCCTCTTTTCAGCCGATGTGGGATCTTATCATCCACCCCCTTTAGGGCCCAGCCTTTTTTAGGGCCCAACATCCTATGCTAGCACATCGGGTCGGGAACTAGCTCTGATACCATTCGTAACAGCTCAGACCACCCGCCTATAATATTGTCTGCTTTGAGTTGTCCCTCGGGCCAAACCCCTCACGGTTTTGTTCTTCCCACCCTTGGAAAAAAGCGTCTTATAGGGGAGAGGTATCCATACCCTTATAAGGCATACTTCGTTCTCCTCTCTAACTGATGTGGGATTTTACACTCTAAATTGTGAGGAGTTTGGCCCATAGGGCAATCCAAAGCGGACAATAACTGTGGGTAGGTGGTCTGGGCTGTTACACTAATTATAATTAATTTAATTTTAATAAAATCAAATTTCTCATATTTGACCTATAAAGTTTTTTAAATTTTATAATTAAGTCCAACTTAATTGAAATTGATTTTCTATTATAAACTGCTCTTTATGTGTAACCCATTAGGTTCCTAATATATTGACAACAATTATAAATTTTGATTTTAATTCATAATTAGAATTAGATAAATAATTCTCCAATTAAACTATTTATAATCATAAATCAAGATTGACGTCTAATAACTTTGTCATGACCACCCAAATATAAGAAATGTTAAATTGGTTTGACTTAATCTGTCTACGCATGGTTATGATATATAATTTAATCCTTTTGTCATCCAATATTTCAATTGAACAGAGTATGAATATAGTATTTACTCTTTTAAATCCAATCATGTTTGTTCTTGCTAATTTGTAATTGATTTATAATTTATATTAAAAAAATATTTTTAAATGTCAATTCACTATGACCAGAGAATTTCTTAATTCACTACTAATCAAGAACAATAGAACATTTTCTCTAATTACTTTAGAGTGACGAATCCTTTATTGACTTATTCAATTAATTCTATATGGTTCATACTGTATCTAAGTACTACCAATTGAATTATCGTACAATAGTTTATAACTAGCATCAAAACACAATAATTTTCACATAAGATATCCTGATAATCTCAAGTTTAAGGATTAATTATACAACTAGTAAAATGAAGAAACTAACAGAGACATAAGTAATATTTTATTTGAAATCTTCGTAATCAGGTCAGTGCAATGAACTTATTCTCTAATAAGCACTCATATATTAGTTTCAATTTCTGGGATCATATCTAACAAAAAGGTCAACTCCGAAATGACGAACGAAGATTATCATTATTAAATCTTGTAACTGAAAGTTAACTAATAGCTTATACTAATGAATGGCCTTTCTCCTTTTCAAAAACTTGGCCCATCCTTAATGTCTAGAAATGTTTAAGCCGGCTTGAAATTTGATCGTCCACCAAATGAATTGATTCTAGAATAGTATAAACAAATTCTGTGTTATTATTAATTTTAATTTATTGTAAATTCTCTTAGTTAAACTTTTATTATCTAGGTCTTCTGACATATAATATCATTCTAATACAATCTTTACTATAATAATTTATCTAACTTAAACTAAAATCAAACACAGAGATTATACTTGTTTTTTTTTTCATGATTTGTAATAAAAAAAATACTGATTCAAGTTATTTTTAAAGTTCAATGCGGACAGCAACATTATAAAACTTGCGCTAGCTGTAATGTGAGTGTGTATGTTGGTTACGATTATATATAAAACTTGTGCTAGCTGTAATGTGTTAGCTAGAAACTTTTAATTAAAAGATGCTTTGTTATTATTATGAAAATTTTAATTATTTTCAAAATCTTCATATGCGGACTTGCAGAGAAATGGCAGAGAGCGTAAATAATAATGTCTATGCTTAAATGGATAATAAGGACGATACAATCGCTGGATTGCACAAGGTTTTAGTCGTAAAGGCTAAGGTTTTTATTTCTATAGATAGATATAGCTGTAGAAAGTTGCGTGGGAAGAGTCTTAAGTAACCATTTTATCACAGTAGTTTAAACTGTGAGGTCAATTAAATTAGTTTTATATATTCACTAACATATCTCTTCAAGTGAAAGCCCTTTGAGCTTGAAACTTACATAGACTTACTCTATCTTGTGCTGAATAATAGGTAGGTGATAAGATTTGAACTCACAACTACTTGGTTATAAAGGCTCTAATATCATGTTAAGTGATTGTTTCATCACAATAATATAAACTATTGTGTGAAGCCAACTTAATTAGTTTTATATATTTACTAACAAAAAAGAATTGAAGTAAATAATTGGAGCATACGTACAAAGCTCCATTCATTATGAAAATAATCATTTCCACACCAAAGAAACAAAGGAACAATGTCCTGCAAGTACGTACAAATGAATACAAGCAAAGTACTGCTATTAATTCAGAAAAACTATAAGACAAATTGTATTTTTTTTTTTTAACTTTCTAAGAAGGTAATAAAAGCAAGAATCATGGCAGTCAATTGAAAAAACATGATATTCTCCTTAGTCAAC
Organism: Erythroxylum subrotundum; assembly: GCA_027563845.1. Taxonomy (NCBI): domain Eukaryota; kingdom Viridiplantae; phylum Streptophyta; class Magnoliopsida; order Malpighiales; family Erythroxylaceae; genus Erythroxylum; species Erythroxylum subrotundum. The sequence goes on along the minus strand of JAOQMQ010000005.1, from coordinate 9,330,723 downwards.
GGGCTAACCTCACCTTTCTTCTCCTTGAAACCATCTTCACATGTAGTCGAAGAATCCATAGCCGCACTCACATCTATGTTAGCCTTGTAATAGTCTTTAGACTCCAAGCCATCGACGGCCTCGTGCAACGACGAGTTGGCATCCGAGTAAAGCTCATAGCAATCTTTCAAGGCAATTCTAGCGAATGCATCCCAGTTGTTGTCGCCTAGGAGTTTTGTGATTCGAGAGGTGATGTTTGTTGCATTCGATATGGTCATTTCAAATGAGATAGCCGCCAGTTCTTCGAGGCTGGCATTTTGGCTCTTGGGGTTGGCTTCCAATGATGCACGACAGAAGTCGTAGCTCAAATTCGGATCACCTTTTGCTGCCTGTTGGCAATAATAAGGGACAAGATTGACGCTCGTTGATTCCTTAAATTGAAGGAGGAACGTTATAGTAATAACAATAATGTAGAAGGACCCCTCTATATTATTGTACTTTTTGCCCATGACCACCGCCAAATGCCAATGCTTTAGAGGTATCTGAGGATTAGATCAAGGTTGAAGATGTGAGTAAATGCCTATGGTACCAACTCTAGTCTTATTGGGTTATTATTATGTGGTCTTGAAGGAGAGGAGCTAAATATATATAATTGTGGTCTTCTTCTTCTTCTTCTTTTTGTTTCTCTTTTGATCTTATTATCGGTTTTGGTAATGGGCGTCATTAGGAAATCTGTAGCTGTAGGCCATGTTTTCACGCAATGCACGTATGCCTTTTGGTCGAATTTAGACGATCTAACCATCTGGGAATTTAATTTGTAGCCTAGCTAGCCTAGTACCTTGTCATGGTCGTTGGCTTTCTTTTAATTTTAAAGATGAATTGCGTGCCAGCCAAGACACACAAAGTGTGAAAAAAGAAGGCGTGTTCGAACTAAGTAAGATGTTACTTTCGGATGTATAGAATCAGATATCCATATGAGTTGATAAAAGTCCAAAAAGTAGTTTCGTGTAACAATCAGTATGTCTTTATCAAATTACAAAAATACTATGTTTAAATCTCATCATTAGGGCACCTTAGCGATGTGCTTAATGATTTTATTTGAAAACAATATTCAATTTCATGTAAGTGTATAACTATAAATCATCCCTGCCTAATGCCTATTCTATTAATCAAAATTGAAAACTAGTTCTTCACTACACTTACTTCTTTCTAGTGAGCTTTTCTTTTTCTTTATTTTTAATTGAAATGAGACTCAAAACTAAGATTTATATATCAAAATTGGAAGTGTATAATTACCGATGAGAGCATTATCATTTTAAAACCTATCGACTGAATTATTTAATATATGAAATAAATTATATTTTAAATAAGTTAGTTAATAAATTAACATATTCAAACTAAAAAATAAATAAACTAACCGAGTTATTGTTTAGTGAAAGGGAACATTCTATAATTCCGAACGATTTTTATTTTATTTTAAATTGACAATGCTAGTTAAGTACTATGGTAGGAAAGTGCCCATATCATGAAATTGAGGCCAGAAAATGACATTAAAGGGAACTCTAGCCCAACTGGGAGGTTGGTTCGTACCTTATCCGATTTCGATCAAATCTCATGTTTTACCCGTACCTCGTAAGGTATTTAGATTACCTTGAGCTTGCTCTCCAGGCCCCTCCTTATAAACGTACGAGTGAAGTTATAAACGAGGGTTTCTTTACACAAAATTCAGTGTTATTTATCATCATCATTTTAGATTATAAAAATCGGAAAATGTTTACAGCCTGCCATCTTTGACATTGGACAAGTTTCACATCCTGATTCAACGTGGATTTTACCAGCAAATTACATCACGCAGTCAATTTTGTGTATCCACTATATAGCATAGCATAGCACTTATATATCTATACTAGTTTACGTAGATTATTCAGAAGACAGTAATTTAGAGGCTCATGCTTCCCTTAGTCTTCTTTTTCTCCTAATTATGTACACGGGCTCAACACAACAAGAACATTTCCACTTCCTTCTCATTAGTTTTCTAAGTCTTAGCTTCACCTACGATGCTAACCTCATGCTTTCGAACTCATTAACCTTTAAGAGCTCTTGTATGCTAGATTTGAGTTTCTTAAGTATATACGAAATGAGAATTGTGAAATTGTGAAAATAGACTTAACAATTTTTTTAATAAAAAAGAACAAGTTTAGTCATGTATAACCTTTTTGGTTTTATTCTGTTATGTAATACCTGTTAGAAATTTAAACTTGATTGCTGAAAATTTATAGTAATTTTGACCTAGTTAAATGGCCAAATTTTATTTAATACAAGTAATTTAAGATGAAATTTAAACTCACATGTGACTAAATTCGAATAAAATGAATTTTCACTTATTTGAAAATTTTTAAAGAGGTTTATGGTACAATACATATTGATCAATTTTCTTAAATGCAAATTTTAATGTCATATTTAAGTTTTACTTTCTTTATATTTTTTAGTATTAAGTGATTCTTAATTAGTAAATTTAAAATTATTTATTGATTCTATAAGTAGCCATTTAATACTTCATTTAATTCAAGAGAAAAAATAAATTAATCATTTACAATAATAATACACTTCCTTATTTGTTTATATATGAGTTGACCATATTCTAACAAAGTGGTATAATGATCAAATTATGACGTCAAAATAATATTACATGCTATTCCAATATTCCCAATTCATCAAATTCAATTATAAAAGTCACACACTTAAAATGAAAGTCATTCTCGATTCATAAGACATATGGATTATAATTAATAACAACTTGAAGTCTTAAGACAAGGCAAATTTCACTCAAACTAAAAAAAGCCTTAAAAACAGAGAGGAAGAAATATCAATATGAATTGACAATCATCTATCAAAGTTTGAATGATAAAATGTTTAAGAAAATTATGGATAAAACTAAATCACAAAAAGAACCTAAACTCTCCAAATTTTGGTAAATTGATAAAGTGAAGAAGATCTTCAAACTCTAGAAGGCTGAGAGCACTCCTAATAAAAGATGATAAATCTATTTTGGATAACTTCACGAGAGTTTTAGGAGTGGAGAATTAAATTAGTAGCTTTATAAAATCATTCAAGATATTAATTACAATTATCGAGAATTTGATAAATTGACAAAGTTAAGAAAGTGTACCTTCAAACTCTAAGGCATGAGTTTAGAACTTTCTCAATAAAAGATGATGATTCATTTTTGGACTACTTCACAAGAGTTTTAGGAATGGTGAATTAAATTAAAAGACTTAGTAAAATCATTCAAGATATTACAATTATTAAGAAAATCATATGATTGTTTGACTTAAATTTTAATTATTGATAATTACTATTAAACATGTGAGCAATATAAATGTGAAGTAACCCAAAAACATGGTTATCTAAATTTGAAATAGCTCTGAGCTTTTAAAGGGAAGAATGTGATGAAAGACATTTCATGTATATGTCACTTTGAACAACTATGTTAGGTATGTTTGCTTGACAAGAACATAATGAAGAGGTTTTCAAAGCAATATATTTCAAATCTACCAGACTGCTCTAATTTGTTCATATAGATGTTTGTGATTTTCATTAACTTTCTACCTCTTGTTAAAATCTCTTTCTTTATTATTTTTATTCATGATTACAGTAAAAAAAAAATAGATAAAATTTTAAATTTTAAGTTAAAAACCTTATTTAAAAAAAAAATTAAGGGTTTAGTTGAAAAAAGAGTTATTTTGAGATTAAAAACTTTCAGAACTAATAAAGGTAAAGAATTTGCTTTTAATGAGTTCAAGGGTTTTTGTCAGTTATATTGGATTCATTGTCCTCTAACAGTTCATAAATCTCCTCAACAAAATAAAGTAATAATGCCATGCCCCAAGTTTAACTCCACCAATTGTGCCTATGATAAACTACCACCTGTTAATGAAATCAGAACAACTAGTATCACACACCATTGACCTAATGCAAAACACCTGCCAACATTTTAATACCAAATAATTATAATCATAATCTCAACAAAACATAACTCTCAAAACAATAAATTTAATTGTCTCAAGTATCAATTCCATAGTAAATAAAACCATTCTGAAAATATCTCAAATATAACTAAAGAAGAAAAATCTAATTATTATTAAAAATCTAATTTAATTATTAACAAGTTATACGCGTCAGTGCTTGCAATGGGAATTCAAAGGTGTGCCTACTTTATAATGAAACTATTTGCTGTGATTTTGTGAGATTATAATACTGTCTATGTAGAAGTTTGAATAAGTACTACAAATTTATATTTAAAATAAATTATGAATTTTATTAGCTACCTACTTTATAATGAAATTGTTAACTGTGATTTTATGAGATTATAATAAGGTTGAATAAATATGATAAATTTATATTTAAAATAAATTAAATTTTTTATTAAATATGATAAATTTATACTTAAAATAAACTATGAATTTTATTATAAAATTTTTATTTCAACTTTATTTCTGTTCGTGACTTCATATTAAATTATGTTTAAACAAAATTAATAATAATATTATAATTAATAATTATTTTTGGTAGAGATACAAAAAGATATTTTTAATACAATAATAATTTGAGCTCATTTATATTGTAAGAAAAATTCAAGAGTCTATTAATATGTTTCAATTAGATAAAATATATCATATCAAAGTATGCTATCATTTAAAATTAGTTTATAAATATAAAATATCAAAAGTATTATTTAAGACTTGTTTGTTTTTATTTTTATTTTTATTTCTAATTTTTATTTTCAAATTTAATAAAAACCTTGTTTGTCTTAATTTTTAATTTTGATTTCTTTCAATTTTTATAATTTA
>JAOQMQ010000005.1:9304062-9319296 GCA_027563845.1 Erythroxylum subrotundum | reverse complement strand
CACTTGTGTTGGTGCTGGTGATCCTCGTTTGGCAAATTTTAGATTCCGTCAGGTTGAATGAATTTGATTTAATATTTGATTTATAATGAAATGCTTTAAAAGTCTCTCACACTTTGTGCTGTTTAGGTACTCATTGATGAGTCTACTCAGGCAACGGAACCTGAGTGCCTTATTCCATTGGTCCTTGGGGCGAAACAGGTACTTAAGATTCCATCTACATTTTTTAGCTTGATCTACCGTATGTTCCTTTATATTCTGACAGAAACTTCTGTTTAGGCTATTCTTGTTGGTGACCATTGCCAGCTTGGCCCAGTGATTATGTGTAAGAAAGCAGCTCGTGCTGGGCTGGCTAAGTCTCTCTTTGAACGCCTTGTTCTACTCGGTGTGAAACCAATTAGATTGCAGGTAGGTGTCTTGTTTGGCATTTCTCTTTTTGGATATGCTCATTCAGTGTGTGCATAAATACGTCATCGGTCATACTAACTCTTCAAGAATCCATAGTTATGTTGTGATTTTTCCCTTCTAAACTTTTTGTACATAATTTAGGATTATGCTCACATTTAAAAATATTCAAGACTTCCACACCTGGAAGTTTAATGTAATATTGGATAAATTGGAGGTTCTGTAGTGTTTTTAACGTGAATAAGTGATAGAAGTGAATATCATTTCTTCGTTTGAAAGCATTGACAAATTTTCCATTTAACCTATGAAATATCTATCTTATTCATCTAGGGCATTTATTGCATGGCCAACAGATTGACAGAAGAAAAAGTGTCCTGTTCCTGATTGAACAGGTTTTGGTTAATTGGGAAAAGTGGAACTTATTTAAAGCTTTACTGTATATGGAAATTAATTCTGTAGATCTTGAAATGTCAAGACATGCATCTGAAATGGTATGACTTGCCCCTTTGCTGGCCCATGTATTTGGAAGGTTGCTATGTGTGTAACTTTGCACTCAAATACATCGGAAGTTTCTGTATTTTGTGAACATTTAGGAATGGGTATCTCTAATTTGAATTTTTTATGTTGATTCTTTCCATTTTTGCTGAAAATTAGTCCCAAGTCATGCTGTTTGTTAAGTTTGACCATCTTATATTTTATGGTGGCTCTTGCTGAGCTCAACTTTTCTAACTTTGAATTATATTCACATGCTTTCTCCAAAAATGGCTAATTTTAGTGAGACCCAAACTCTTCAATCTTTTTCTTGGAGATATGTGAGGAAGTTTAAGATAGGCCTAATTGTTTTGCTTTGTTTAATATTTGTGTGGCAACTGGCAAGAATTTGAGGATTTGAAGTTCGTGCATCTGTCTCATCAGCAGCCTTAACTAATTTTTCAAGAGTATTTAGGTGCTTATAGCCTGTTCTTTCCTGACAAATATAGGTTCAATATCGAATGCATCCAGCTCTTTCAGAATTTCCATCTAACAACTTTTATGAAGGAACCTTGCAAAATGGTGTGACTGTTAATGAGAGGCAGTTGTCAGGGATTGATTTTCCTTGGCCTGTGCCGAATCACCCCATGTTTTTCTATGTCCAGGTATTAAGCATGAAATTATTTACTTTTTCAATGATTTTGTGTGGTCTTCCATCTGGATAAACTATTTAACTGCATTCCTGTTGATCTTATCCTATAGTTTTCCGAGTCCAGGTTTTCTAACTAAGCTTCTCTTTAGATGGGACAAGAGGAGATAAGTGCTAGTGGAACATCCTACTTAAATCGTACTGAGGCTGCGAATGTTGAAAAGATTGTAACCACTTTCTTAAGGAGTGGTGTGATTCCTAGTCAGGTATATGTTTTCAAGTTGGTTTTATTTATCCAGTTTCACATTGTGACACTGCATGTTAACCGGAGCAAATTTTTTATAGATTGGGGTGATAACTCCATATGAGGGTCAGAGAGCATATATTGTTAATTATATGTCAAGAAATGGTGCTCTGCGGCAGCAACTTTACAAGGAAATTGAGGTAGTATATGTTCTTTTATTTAAATTTTTAAGATTTACACGCCTGTTGATCTTTGATTCTAATCCCTTTATTTTGAATGTGACTGGATGCCATGGTTTTAAGCCATTAAAACAACTATTTACTAAAGGAAATAAGACTGCTACAGTTGACTCCTTTTATGCCTCGTAGCGTGGAAGCGTCAGTCCCTAGGATAGTTGCTCATATAGTTTGGATTTCCATTTAGATCTCTAATTGTAATTGTTATGCCCTTTGTGTTTTTGGCAGGTTGCGAGTGTTGATTCCTTCCAAGGAAGAGAAAAGGATTACATTATTTTGTCTTGTGTTAGGAGTAATGAACATCAGGTTGGTTTATTATACTTTCCTATCTGCCTCTGGTCAAGTATAGAATAATAAGAAAGAGAAACGAAACTGGCATTATTTGAATTGATAGAAAAGAAGAAAGTTTACTGCACCCTTCCACCGTGAAGCCAGATTGTTCCATCTTGTTTTCCTCTGTAATGCCAGCTTTGATAGTGATTTTATAAATAGTTTGTTGAACGGGACTTTTCTAGGCTTATTTTGTTATTGCCCACCTTCCATGCTTGCTGGGGATTTGCAGAGTTCTGAATAAACGTCCATGGACCTGGCTTCCGGTTCAGATCTTAAATGAATGTATTTTGACAAAAAACTTGTTCATATGGTAAAACAAGTTTGGATGTACAGGATTCAGTTGATCTGCAGAATATTATACTAACCCTACCATGAGATATCAGTTCTGGAGAACTTATTATCAGTCTTTACAAAGGATAGCTTTTAGCATGCTACTCTGGAATTGTGAGGTTATACAATCTGGTAACATACATGTTAATTAGCCCTCAGTTTTGCAGGATTTGTGTGAATGTATTGCTTGTTAGATAATTTGTCAAGCACTTATGCAATGACACTTAATGGTTCTGTATTCTAAATGTGCATGCCTGCATGGTATTCTCAATGCTATTTAGCTGTCATGGAAAACATTTCTTTTTCTAGCTATGGATAATTTCTTAGAAGTTAGATATTTCTTTTCAAGTTATCTTTGTTATCTGATTTTTCTGTCAAGGTATGTTCTTTTGAAGTATATGGATAGATCATTAATTTATGTCACCACATTGACTTTTGGTCGCTGAACTCTTAATCAGGGAATTGGATTTCTTAATGATCCTCGGAGGCTGAATGTTGCTCTAACACGTACTCGATTTGGGATTGTCATTCTGGGCAACCCTAAAGTTCTCAGCAAGCAGCCTCTATGGAATAGCTTACTGTCACATTATAAGGTACTCCACTACTTTGTTGCTTTATGGACAACTATTATTTAACTTAAAGTTGTGCAAAATTTTGGAACTATGGTCTGTGTGGGCACTGCCACTTGGACTATTTAACGGCTGTTTTATCATCTAATGGTTTCTGGTTTTCTTCTTTTTGATAAATGTTTCATCAGGAACATGACTTGGACTATTTAACGGCTGTTTTATCATCTAATGGTTTCTGGTTTTCTTCTTTTTGATAAATGTTTCATCAGGAACATGAGTGCTTGGTTGAAGGACCATTAAATAACTTGAAGCAAAGTATGGTTCAATTTCAAAAGCCTAAAAAGGTATACCAGCCCTTTAAAGGGCTTAATTATTTGATAATTACCGTTTCCTTGGAGTCTCTTTTTATCTGTGCTATAATTGTTGTTTTAAATATAGACCTCTTATCCTTCTACATTAGTTGGTGATAAATTTGCACTGGTTTCACTTATACCATATTCTTTGGCAGATCTATAATGATAGAAGGCTTTTCTATGGAGGTGGACATGTAATTGTGGGCAATGACAATTTTGGTTTGGTTTCAACATCTAGTCCTGATAGGAGAAGTGGCCGTTCCAGGGGTATGCTATGTTCGGCTTTTGAACTGAAGTCATAATTTGCACAGTCTGATGATATTATTCGGTTCAATTTTGCACTTTTTTTTTCTGAAATTGCTATATGCTGTCAAACTCATACATGGGCATGTTTTGTTCTGTTCTCTGCTTTGTTGTTTTGCTGCTGTCACATTGATGTATATCTATTAAGGCATGATTTACAATGTTCCTGTTTACAGGCTCTTATGTGCCACCAAGCCCACCTAATGGAACCCACAAGTCTGGTGTGTATCCCTCTGGGTTTCCTGTTCCTCGGGTCCCTCTTCCACCATTGCATGGTGGTCCAACTTCTCAGCCTTACACTATTCCAACCCGTGGGGCTGTGCATGGGTCAGTAGCTGTTCCACATATCCCTCCTCCTGGAAGTCGAGGTTTTGGTGCTGGTCGTGGTAATACTAGTGCTCCTATAGGTAGCCATCTTCCTCACCAACAAGGGTCACAGCAGGCTATTGTAAACATGGGATCTGCCTATAATTTTCCTTCCCTGGAGAATCCTACTAGTCAGCCGTCTATTGGGGGTCCATTATCCCAACCTAGTTATGTTAATAATGTAATGAGTACTGCAGTCCTTTTTTCTTCTCATCTTTCTCTTTATATGGATTTTGGCTATCTTGACATATTTGATCTTGGGTATATCTTTGTGGCTAATGTAGATGGCAGTTCAAGGACCAAGTCAAACATTTCGTGATGGATTTTCCATGGGAGGCATGTCTCAGGTATGTCGATTTCACTTTCATCTTATGTTTGCTGATTGTTTTCTTCATACATACTTTTCTGATTTTGGCTTATAATGGCCATCAATTAGGATTTCTTAGGTGATGACTTCAAAAGCCAGGGATCTCATGTTCCTTACAATGTTGCTGACTTCTCCACTCAGGTAGACGTTATGATTGTGGTGTTTATTTTGTGATAATCTGTGGTTTATTTGGTTCATGTGTTGTACGCTATGAGTGCAAATCATATCAAACTTTTGTAAGGTAGATACACGGACTTTCTTCAATAACATTGAATTTATCTAGACATAAAATGCTTCATTCAGAGAAAGCAGGGTTCTAGAAATGAATTTTGCAAATGTATTAATGTGAGGTTTAATCTGTGTGCAACACTACAGCTGCAAAATGAACGTGCCATTGCATTGTACATCAATCTGCAAGTTTGAAAGAGTTTCGCTGTTTTAGAAACTTGTGTCTGGAGTTAAATCATTGAGGTTTCTTATGTTCAGTTATTTTCCATTTTTTGTCATTTTTCCAATTTGCTGCAGGCTTCACAAAGCGGATATTCAGTTGATTATGTTCCACAAGGAGCACAAGGTGGTTTTCAAGCAAACTTTTTAAATCAGAATTCCCAAGCTGGATATTCTCGCTTTAGTTCTGGAAATGATTTCATGTCTCAGGTTTGCTTATGCGGAAAGTATCTCTTGCTTTTCTGAACTAACACTTATCTTTTTCTGATCAACCATTGTTCTATTGCAGGATTATATGACTCACGGATCACAAGGACTATTCACTCAGGTCGGCTTCAATGAACCCTCCCATGGCAATGCAACCCAAGGCCAGTTTGACCTAGACAATAGAAACCCCCTTCAATCCCAGGTTTTTTGCCATCAAATACCGTTAGCTGGGGCACTTTTAGTTGATGAATGTAGTCACAATTTGATAGTTATGAAACATGTTATCTTTAGGGAGTACATAAAACCAGATGTTGGTGGCATGATTGTTAGTGCTGTGAATTTTATCACTAATTTGATTATTATTATTTTTTCCTATAGATATTCTCAATTTGTCAATTTTATGCAGGGCTTGATGAATTCTCTCTATTCCCAACCCTTCGCCCATTACAATGCGCAACCCCTGAACTTGCAAGCTCCTCAACAGCTGTCTCAGCAGGGTCAGGGAGCCCAAAGCAAGAAAATCCACTACAATGGTTGAGAGGTCAATGAGGCTTTTGACTGTTATGGGTTATAATATTTGATTCAACAACTTGGTTTGTGGTGTCATGTGGTCCCAAGTGCAGCTTGCATGAAGAGCAAAGAAGTTTGTCGTCTATGGGGATGTCAGTTCAGTTGATACTCTTTTACTTGGATGTAAAGAAGACCTTGGATGGTGATGTAAAAGGTTAGCGGAGTTGGCAATAGCTATGCTTGTACAGGCCAAACGAGCAGAGTAGGATGCACATCAAAAAGCTGAGAAAGAAAAGGATAACCCCGATTATATTTTTTACTCGACGAAGTCAAGATTGTTCCTGTGGAGAGGCATTAAAGGGTTTGGACATGACGAGATGGAATACTACACTGTTGTGACATACAGCGGACGGTACAGAGCAGAAGAAGCAGTTACTACGTGGAAACTGTTGTACAGCGTTGACAAGGATTGTATGTCCGTCATCTAAACCTTTCAAGCTCTTTGCTGACATGTTATTTAAATTTTACCACTACCTTATACGGGGAAACGTTAGGATGAAATATTTTAGCTGTGGGATCTAAATTTAATCTCATGTCAAAGTTGGGTTTGTTTGTGGTTCCAATCCCATTTCATTTTTGGGACAAGAGAATGAGAGGGATTGTACCATCGAAGGGCAAATTCAGTATATGTACAAGTTGATAGGTGATTTTTTCTCTATCTGTTATTCTACTTGATGGTGAGTTATATAATGTTATTATATGCTTCGACCCAAAAGAGCATATGCTTGTTAATACTTTCGAGAAATAACAGGATAAGGAAGCTTATTACCTCTTTTCCAAGGATGAGAAACGGGGTTTGAGCCCACAATTCCATCCGTTAAGAGCACAAGTGGGCCAAAATTACTTATGTCACCATCTGTTCTACGTGGCAGTTCTCATCATTTCGTTGGGTGGAATCAGACTGTAAATGGCGATCTTATCCACTCCACCGCCCCCGACCAAAGCGTCACATTCACATTCCACATGACTCGGTAGCTCGACAACCTCAAAGCCCTGACTCACCAACTCTCCCAGACACTCTCCAGTCCAGCACCTTACCTCAGAAGCTGCCAAAACCATGGTCCCACTGCCACACACCCTCTTCAACGTCCTCCCCAATGACGCCGTCTCCGCCATGTCATAAAATACGTCGCTCATCAAAACTACGTCAAACTTCCCCAACTCTCCATCCGTCCTTGACCCTTCACTAAAACCCCAAACTAGCTCTCTCACCTCAACTCTGTTCTCCAACCCGTTTGCTTCCACGTTCTTTCTTAGGCCATGAAGCAACGGTGCAACGTCAGTTAGCACGACCCTGCTAGCACCTAGCTTAGCCGCCATCAAACCTGGGAGGCCGACGCCGGCACCGAGCTCCAGTACGGATTTGGCCTGTAGGTCGAATGAAGAGGTGACCAGCCACTGGGAGAGGAACAGGGCTGAATCCCATATCCAGGACCCGGTACAAGTGTGACCAGTTGCAGCGTCGTAGACGTCGTCGAGTTCGTATATGGTGAGATATTGGCCACCTATTTCCAGTTCTCGCATGCCCATGTTGGTTACAGAGCATATGAATGGCCTTTACTCGAGGCGGTAATTTTGTTTGCTGAGGGGCACTCCGACTTATACGGTTTCCAGACCGAAATGGAAAAAAAAAGTTGAAAAAAACAAAACATGAAAAGGAATTGCATAATAACTTTATTAATCATACATATGCTTACTAATTAATAAGGTCATATCAAACTAAGTACTCTTAATCTGGTCTATAATATAACTAGACTAGACGTTGGCGCTATGGTAAAAGATGAGTGGCAAATTGTAGCTCTACATTGATATGCTGTGTTTTCCTTCTATCTAAAGAGGTACGAACATTTTAGTATCTGTGCTATGAACTTTTTAATAGCTCTCTATTTCTATCCTTATTTTCTAGGCTATCCAAAATAAAAAAAAGGCAATTTAGTCCATAGTTCGGAAATATTTTTATGTATTGTCCAACACAATGCAAATGCAAAAGCTATTACAGCGTGGATTCTCCTTTTCTTTTTAACATGCTTAAAGTATACGTATATAAATTCATAATTCCTCAAATAATGCAGTTAGTAGCACATCCAAGGTGTAGAATAATTAAAGGGATGGAAGTAAACAGAATAATGAAAAGGTAAAGAAAGAACGGTACATGTTCTTATGTCCTTTAAAGGTACTTATTGAATGATCACCTGGATAATCTCCCATCTCCTTTGAGGGGGAATTAATATTTTAATAAGCACCATCTTAGCCTCTGAGGAGTTGATTCAACTAATAAAGCATGCTTTTATGTGCCTATTAGTTCAAATATTTTTGGTTCAAGTCTTAGTTTAAGGGTTAATTCTAGTTTTAATGACTTAAAATGATAGTAGAATGAAAATAAAGAAATATCAAATTGTTAATACCAATTAAACAGTCTCACTTGATTTTGAAATGTTAATTTATTTAAATATATAATTTACAAATTATTACGTCTATTAAAAATTTTATTTGTAATAATTTTGATTTTAATATGAAAGAAAAGATTTTTTTTTTAACCAAGCACTATTAAAAGTACAAAATGAGCTAAATTAAAGTTAAGTAAACTGAAGATCATTAATATAGTATTCGATCTAGTAGATGCAACAGTTTGGATTAGTCTCAAGTATTGTATAGTCAAAATTTAACTTATTTTTTAATTTTATATTACATTTAGTTAGATTTAAACTATTTGGCTCCATTTTAAGTTCAAAAAATTTTATAAAGAGAAGCAAGCATATGGAATTCAATTCAATGTAGAAGACACACCATATGAAGCAGTAAGTGTTGGTAGCAAACTTGTTAGCAAGTGCTTCAAAATGAATAAATAAATTTATTTTCTTAGTTCCTATTTTCTAGCATTAGGATGTTAGTGGAGTAATTGGTTAAATTAGTATGTGGTATTTTGTTGGTATTCGTTAGTTGTTAGTGGAGAATCACATGGGATGATGTTTACCCACTTTTTTACATGGTTGCTTATTTTTTGTTTATAAGCCTATTTAAGTATGCATACACTTGCTTTCATTTTGGAATGGAACATTAAATGAATTAAACTACTAAACTCCTTGTCTTCCTTCCCCATTTTTATTCTTTTTTTTCCCCCAACAAATTGATATCAAAACTCCGGTTATTCTTAGGCTTGTGAGGATTGAATAGCAAAACCTTTTTAAAAAATTATGAATGTTTTAACCCTAGCAATAATGTAAAACCTTTTTAAAAAATTATGAGTGTTTTAACCTTAGCAATAACATCAAACAATTTCTCTATTCCAATTCATATTTTCAATGGAGAAAATTACCACTCTTGGGCTATTAAAATGAAGTCCTATTTGCAAGTTGTTAGTTTATGGGAGGTTATTGAAAGTGAGTTTGAGCCTACACCTCTTCAGCAAAATCTAACCCCAAGCCAAATCAAGAAGAATGATGAAGAAAGGGAAAGGAAACAAAAAACTCTATCTTGCCTCCATTCGGCCGTGATGGAAGGAATTTTCACAAGTATAATGGCAAGTGAATCTTCCAAAGAAACATGAGAGAAACTAAAAGAAGAATTTGAAGGCAACACTCAAACTAAGATGATGCAAATTTTGAATCTCAAACGTGAATTTGAAATGTCAAAAATGAAGAATTTTGAAGGTGTCAAAGAATATGAAAGCAAACTTACGTCCATTATCAATCAAATCAAGTTATTTAGTGAAGAATTTCTTACTTAAAGGGTTGTAGAAAAGCTTCTTATGATGCTTCCCAGAAGGTACGAGTTAAAAATTTCATCACTTGTAGTTACTAAAGATTTATCAAATATAACATTTGTAGAGTTACTAAATGCTCTTCAATTTGTGGTCCAAAAAAGAATAATGAGGGATAGAGAAAATGGTAAAAGTAAAATTCTCCAATGTACAAATTGTAAAAAGCTCGATCATGAAGAGAAGGATTGTTGGCACAAAGGAAAACCGCAGTATTTCAAGTGCAAGAGGTTTGTGCATTTACAAAAAGACTGCAAATTTCAAAATGAAAAAGAAACAAACATGACACAAGTGGCACAAGAAGAAACTCTTTTTTAGAATTGTTGGTGAGAAGTGCACCATGGAGAGATGTGCTCCAATATTTGTGAGTTGATGATAATGGACATCAACAAATTTAAAGACAGTGACGAGAAGTGCATCACATTAGGAGATAAGTGCTACATCCATGAAATTTTGAAGCAAAGGGAGTGTTTGCAAGCGCTTCAAAATAATTAAATTAATTTATTTTCTTAATTCCTATTTTCTAGCATTAGGATGTTAGTGGAGTAAGTAGTCAAATTAGTATGTGATATTTTATTGGTATTCTCTAGTTGTTAGTGGAGGATTATGTGGATGATGTTTATCCACTTTCTTTGATAGTTGCTTATTTCTTGCAGAATTTAGTTTGTTTGTAAGCCTATTTAAGTAGGCATAGACTTGCTTTCATTTTGCAATGGACCATTGTATGAGTTAAACTACTAAACTCCTTGCCTTCCTTTTCCATTTTAATTCTTTTTTTCCAACAAAACTTTGGTATTAGGGATGAGAAAAACAAAAGATGCAGTGAAAAAGAAAGGACTGAGAATTGTCAAAGAAAAGATTGAGACTTTTATTATTATTCAAAAAGAAAATTGCTATGACTCGCCATTGAACTCAAAAGAATCATACTCTAGAGAAATTGACAAAGATTTTATATTTACTTATGAAAAGGAATGTGAATTACATGGCATTTGTTTTGGGAAAGCTTGATTTGTGAGTTAAGAAATTAAAAACGATGAAGATAGAGGAGTTTAAGGGTTGAGAGATAGAAAAACTCAAAATGAAGTTGAAAGCAGGACCTAACATGCATACGATCTTTATTATAAGTTATCTTTCCATTTCTTCAACGCGAAACTAAAAAATTTACCTCCATAACTCTGTAATTCCTCATCTAACCATTATCACTCTTTAAAATTATGTCATCCTTTACAAATTTGGAGGGTCTTGAAAAAACTATATCTTTTCTCGTATCAATGATAGAAGTGTGAGTAAAAAATCTCTCCCTTTCCCTCTCACTCTCTCCCTCAAGGTTATTGTCATGTAGCAACTTTATCTCTCTACCTTTCTTTATGCGTCTCTCTAATGTTTTATCTTTGAGAACTTGAAAGACAATGACATTTTCTTCAATAGACTTAAGGAAAGAGTGAGTGAAGAG
The DNA here is from genome assembly GCA_027563845.1 of Erythroxylum subrotundum. Taxonomy (NCBI): domain Eukaryota; kingdom Viridiplantae; phylum Streptophyta; class Magnoliopsida; order Malpighiales; family Erythroxylaceae; genus Erythroxylum; species Erythroxylum subrotundum. Next base: position 9,308,239 of record JAOQMQ010000005.1, on the reverse strand, counting down.
GTATGGAGTTTGCGCTGCAAACCAACTTATTTATGGGATTTATGTTATATTTCATGTATTTTATGTGGACATTTTAAAAGTTACTTCTTTTTATTATGAGAAATGAAAGTTACAATCTTTATTAGGTTTGTGAAGGTAGATTATTATTTTTTTTGGTAATTTTTACTTAACAAAATATCGACTAAATGCTTTTTTTATTAGGCTAAATTATTACTTAGCTTTCAACATTTTTTATTTGCAGATTAGGATCAATGATGATATAGCATTGTTTTTATTCTTATAAGAAGATTACATGTTACATTATTGTTTAAATATTAGATTTTGTATTAATTGTATAATGTCTCAAATTAAATATTTGTCTTCCTAAAAAAATCATGAATTTACCTCCATTTTAGAGGAATTTGAGTTATATAATAATAATCGTTGAGGACATCTTTACTGCAGATTATTAAAGATCTTAAGTTAATGTTTTGTTTGATAACTAGAGTACCGGACATTATTTTACACATTAGTCTTAAAGAAAGTCATTATAATCAGTGGAGATTTTAGATAAATATAAGATTAATATAGCGTGCATCTAGAAGACAAAGTGGGCGACAAATAAAGCAAAATAGATCAATAGATTCAAACTTTGATATTCAGGATATTCGAGGCAATGAAATGGTGTAGGTATCTTAGTTGTCAAAGAACTCATACATCAAGTTATAGGGGTAAAGAGGACTAATGATAAGATTTTATCTTTAAAGATTGTGGTGAAAGATTTTGTTTTCAATACGGTATGTGTTTATGCATTCTAAGTAAGGTTACAAGAACAATTTAAGCGTTAATTTTGGCAAGAGCTAGCTGAAGTGATTCAGTAAATTTCCTTTAATAAGAAAGTTATTCTAGTTGCAAGGATTGCAAGGTGATATTTAACACATGCTTACTAACTCAACATAGATTATTAATCATGGATCTTATAATTAAGGGATGGAGAAGGAAGAGAAATTCTCGGAGATATAATAAAGTTAGATGGTGGAATTTAAAAGTGGACACTGTGGAATAACTTAAGGATAGAGTAATGTCTAGATAAGAATGAAAATTAGAAGAAGATGTTAATCATATGTAGCAAGGAGTGGTAGCCTTTTTTAAAGGAATGTTATGTAGCTAAGAAAATTTTGAGAGTTTCTAAATGGCCTATAGGTAGTAAAAAGGAGTCTTGGTGATGTAATAAAGATGTACAAGAAAAGGTAAAAGTCAAGAAGGTTGCCTATAAAGCTTTATTGAATAACAACATAGATGAAGAGAAGGAATTTAATAGAAAGATTTACAAGCTGTCAAAGAAGAGGCCAAAAAGATAGTTTCAAAAGCCAAAAGTAGAGTGTAAGAGAACTTATATCAATAATTGAAAACTAAATATGGAGAAAAGAATATATTTAAGCTAACGAGAGTTAGGAGATGGAAAGCGAGAGATTTAGATCAAGTTCGTTGTATAAAGAATGAAGTTGGACGGGTGCTCATGGATGAAGATTGCATCAAGAGAAGATGATAGAGATACGACTATAGTTTTTTTAATGAAGGCGAAGATAAAAACATGTCCTTGGGTGATCATACTACTTTTGAGAAATATCTTAGCTTGACCTATTGCGGAAGGTCATAAAAGAAGAAACTAAAGGAATTTTGAGAAAGATAAAGAGTAGAGGGGCAGTATGACATGATGAGTTACCTATAGAGCTGTGGAAGAACTTAGGAGAAGAGAGTCTTACTTTATTAGTCAAACTTTTTAATGTAATCCTTAAGTCTGCATGATACTAAATGAGTAGAGACTTACTACATTAATCCCTCTCTATAAGAACAAAGGAGACATCCAAAGCTTTAACAACTTTAGAGGTTTCAAACTATTCAGTCGCATCATAAAGTTATGAAAGAGGATAATTGAGAAGAGAGTGAGAAATGGTTCACCTATCTCGGAGAACCAATTTGGTTTCATATCAGGAAGGTCCACGATAGAAGCTATGCACTTTCTTAGAAAATAATAGAATATTATATGGACAGACAGAGGGACCTACATATAGTTTTCATTGACTTAGAGAGGAGTATGACAGGATACCTAGAGAAGTTATATTGAGGTATTTAGAAGCTAAGAGAGTTCATATGACCTATATACGAGTTATTAGGGACATATATGGAGGTGTTAAGAATATAGTAAGAACAATAGGAGAATATAAATTGTATTTTCTATCATATTGAGCTACACTAAAGATCCTTATTGAGCCCCTTCCTGTTTGCAATAGTTATGGATGAGATCACTAAGAATATCCAAAGAGATGTGCGTTAGTGTATGTTATTTGTTGATGACATTATTTTAGTAGATGAAATAAACGAGGGTGTTAATGTCAAGTTAGAACTTTGAAGGGAAACACTAAATTCGAAGGGCTTTAAATTGAGTGGGTCTAAAACTGAGTACTTAGAGTGTAATTTTTTAGGTCACAAGATTGCACCCGATATAGAGATAAAGATTTATTCAAAATTTATAGCACATAAATAATATTTTAAGCACTTTGGATTTATCATACAAAGCAATAATGAGATAGATGATGATATAGTTCACCGTATCATATCAGAGTGGCTTAAATGGAAGAGTGCATTAAGAGTTTTATGTGACAAGAAGATACAACTCAAGCTAAAGAAGTACATTATACCGTTTAGCAATTAGATCAGTCATGCTCTATGGAGAGGAGTATTAGCCATCAAACAAGTGCAAAGTCATAAGTTAATGGTGACAGAGATGAGGATGTTCTGTTAAATGTACAACCTTACAAGATGAGATAAGGCCAAGAATGTAGTAATAAGAGGCAAGTTGGGGGTGGCTAGCATTGATGATAAGTTGAGGGAAAAAGGCTTATGTAGTTTAGATATGTTAAGAGGAGCATCATGATGCTTCAATATGAAGATACGAGAAGATTATGCTTATGGAAGATAAGAGGAGAAGAGGAAGATATAAGAAGAACTAGGGAGAGGTAATCAAGCATGATAAGGTCCTATTAGAGTTTATCGAGAACTTGACCTTTAATAGAAAACTTTGGCGAACTAGGATTCGAGTAGAGGATCTTGCATAAAGGGGTTATTCTCTTTTTTGCAAAGAGGCCTTTCTCTTTTTATAGATCTTTTGAACATTTGTTTTCCTTTTCTTTATTTTTTGTATCCTGTAGTTGCGCTAAATACTTTTTTTTGTAATACTTGTTCCTTTAGTTATTTTATTTATTTATTTCACATTTTTTCTTTCTTCTTTTTCAATTGCTTATTTGTTTTACTTATTTATTTTTTAATCTATTTATTTATTTATTTACTTTATTTTGAATTTGAATTTGAATTTCTTTATTTTTATTTTATCCTTATCTTTTATCTTTTTACATGTACTTTTACTTATTTTTTCTTTATGCAATTATTTATTTATATATTTAGCTATTCTTATTCTTCTTCTCTTTGTTCTTTTTTTTCTTCTTTTCTTTAATTCATTTTTTTAAAAAAAATCTTTTTTCTTGTAAATCTATTGAAAACAATCTCTTTATTAATTAGAGATAAGACTGCGTACTATTGAACCTTCCTAGATCTCACATCTTAGTAAAATTTCTACTAGGAGATCATCATTGTTGTTGTTGTTGTTTCTTAAGTGTAAGACTTGAAATTGATCCCATGATATCTTAAAAATGTTGCTATATAAAAATTACATGATTGATCTGCATCATCCTGGTATGTGCTTGCAACTGCTTATTATAACGGTGATCTTGTTTTCTTTTTACTGTATAATTTTAACTAGTAGAATTTGTTTTCCTTAACATTGTTATAGGTAATTCATCTTATTATTCTCTAGAAGATGTCTTTACTATCAAAATCCAAAGATAAGTACTCTGCTAAGTCTACCACAGAACAACAATCCTTATGTTAAACAAGGATAGGTTGGAAGAATTAGTCTTTACACAATTTTTTTATTGATTTGAATTTATTAATTCTCATAATAAATTATTTTGAAATATATAATTATGGATTATTTATGCATCTAATAATTTATTATATATCTAAAAGAATACAATTATAATTTCTATTATTAAAAAGTTCAAATATATTCAAAAAAACTTAAAAATAAAATTATAATGTCTCTTATTAGAATTTTAAAGAAATTATTTACAAATCATTC
>JAOQMQ010000005.1:9290174-9303893 GCA_027563845.1 Erythroxylum subrotundum | reverse complement strand
TATATTAAATATTTATATATTTAATAATTATAAAAAATAATTAATTTAAGAATCAAGTTTGATACAATAAGAAATGTATTAAATTAAAATTGATATTACAATATAATAAGAATAACTAAAAAAACGTAAATAGAATCAAATGATCCTTACCGACAGAGGCTTATCGATCACAAACATACGACATAACAAAACTAAAAACAAAATAGAAGCTAAGTTCCCCATACGATTACATGCATTTCTTGTTCGGAATATTATATAATATAATAGCAATGTCATAAGCAGGGCGGCTAATATTGAGTCTTTGTATTATTATCAATACTCTTCTTAACATTATCTAAATCCTGATCCTGAAGGTACGTTCCACCAAATTAAGATCACCAAAATAACATAATTACACTACTTAAGTAATTTCCTAAAAAGCAGGCTGCAGCCATCGTCACTCACGTGACTCCATTCTCCGATCGATCCTAGCTACTTTTCTTTTCAATACAGGCCACGTACACCCCGTTCAAATCTTATCTTATTGTTATTCTGTTTCAACTTTATTCCGTATTTGTGTTCAATACAACATCGTTTTGAAATAGAGAATTTGGTCCTATATATTGTCCTTTTTTGTTTATCCTAAATGTGCAATTACACATTTGGCCTATGCCTAACAAACTTTTCCACATTAATTTCTCTTTTGCCCTTCTTTTTTCTTACAAATTAATAGATTCTCCAAAATGCCACAACTCAATTTTAATCCACAAAATAATCTCTGTTAACTCTAGTATAAGTATTCCGTCACTTTAAATTTATTGGAGTCTTCCGAGGAGATAGAAATGAAGAAAATAAGATATTACAGTTAATATAGCTAGCTAGGGTCAGGTCAAACGAATCCAAACCATTTAGACTGGGTCAAGAACAATTGATTCCATTTCCACGCGAAAGCTAGGGGTAAGTTATGTAATTACATGGGAAAGCGACAGGTAATTCCCGAATCAAATATTCATTTCCTAACAAACCAAGCCCGTAAAGATCACTGTCAAAGTCCCGAAACGTAGCTTGGACTCGTACTCCACTCTCTCTCTCTCTCGCTCTGTACTTGGCATCATCACACTAAACTATACGTTGAAAAGCAGAGGAAAAGCAAAACGCTTCTCTCTCTCTCTCTCTCCCTCCTCTTTTATGTTCCTGCATTTTCTCTCCCCAAACGCTACTTCCTCCTTCTGTGACACTCAGTTTCGAGTTTCACTTGTGAGGATCGGGTGAGAATTCTGTTTGTTTCCTTGTTCCCTTTGCCTTTTTCAGCTTCTGAAGTGAGAATTTGGCTACTAAAGCCGATGGATCGCCAGCGATAGGATTGACTTGTTTTGAGCTTAGTGTGAAAATACGTCTTTTTACACTGTACGTATACATGCGAGTGAGACTATAAACACATTGTTTGTGTTGATATTAATTTTCCTTTCTTGTCTTATATTTTGATTCTTAATTTTTAGCCGTTCCAATTTGTATCGAATTTTATCAATGTCGTGAAGGATATATAATTGATGAATGTGAGATCGAAATGTGAAACGTAGGATGCACCTTTTTAGTTAGTTTCTGTAGTTTGGATGATCTATCGGCACAGAAATTTGCCTGAAAATCTTTATCCCAGAAAAGAAAAGTGAGAATTGAAAGAAGTTAAAGCGGATTGAATTCAGTTTTTAATTAAAAAAATATTTGTTGAACTGTAACATATCGATTATGGTAAAGTTTAATCAATAGTCGATCACTGTACCTTTACTAAATCATTTTGTTTAAGTTTGCACTTATTCTTTGACACGCTCAATTAAGGAATGTAAACTCATCCTAATTAAGGATAAATGTAAATGCAACTTTGTTATAGCTTTTGTGCGGATTGTTTACTTCTAGCTTTAGTTTTAGCATCAAGTAATAATCATCTCACAGTGCCACAGTTCACATTGCAAATCGAGCTATTTTATCTTAATTGTTTGGTCTGATCATTGTTTCATAACTTGGTCATTCAATCTATCATGTGTAAAGTTACCAAAAGTTGGCGGTGTTATTGACAGGTTAAGGTTCAGTTGGGTGGGATGTAGGAGAAGCCCTATTGTGATAGTTTGATATCTGAATTACTGTGGTAAAACATTAATGTGATAGACACGTGCATGATTGTGCTGAACTGGAGGAGACTGTGGAACCTAAAGTCAATAAGCATGCCACTGAAGTTATGATAGCTGTGTTATTGTGCGTGCAATGTTTCCTTTGCTAATGCAAGGGTATCTTTGCTGGTGCTTTGTTTTTGGGCCTCTGTTTGTATCTACCGTTGCTCTTCATTCAGAGCAGCATAGAGGTCAGATTATTCAGTTGGAAAATCGGCCGCTTGGATCTGGATCAGTATTAAGACATGGTTCGAGAAGTGGAATCCCTGCTTACACTAATTTATCAGAAATTTTCTACCTAAAAAATGGTTCAGTATCATGTGAAGACCTGGAAGGAGTAGGATCATTTGATACAACCTGCTATTTAAAGTCAAACTTGTATCTGAACTCTGGCATTGACATATATGGCATGGGAAACCTGGATATACTACCCCATACTTCAATTGTTTGTCCCATTGAAGGCTGTTCGATTACTTTCAATATGACTGGCAATGTTAACATTGGTCCATATGCAGCTGTTCTTGCTGGTTCAGTTGTTTTTGCTGCTTCCAACTTGACCATGGAGCATGACTCATCAATAAATACAACAGCTTTGGCTGGAGAACCACCTCCTCAGACTAGTGGTACACCATTTGAATATGATGGAGCTGGTGGAGGTCATGGAGGCCGAGGTGCATTCTGTCAGAAAAAGAACAAGACAGAAAATTGGGGTGGTGATGTTTATTCTTGGTCAAATCTGGCTGAACCATGGAGTTATGGTAGTAAGGGTGGTGGTACTTCTTCTGAGCATAAATTTGGAGGCAATGGTGGTGGACGTGTCAAACTTCTTGTGGCAAACATACTATATGTGAATGGATCTGTCACTGCTGAAGGTGGAGATGGGGAACTAAGTGGGGGAGGTGGCTCTGGTGGAAGTGTCTTTGTGCACGCTTTAAAGCTGTGAGTACATCTCTCCTGATAGTTTAATTCTATGATAATAATGTTAGCATTGTCCATATAAAGCTTTTGAATATTTTGAACTGATAATAACTGATTGTCTAGTTATTTTATCACTTTAATCTATTGAGAACATTCCAACTCTTGTTTGCAGTTTAAATTAAACTATTACAAATTGGATATGCTGAGTGTCTCTCTTCTTGATCAGAATATCCTGAATGGTGTCATCTTTGTCAGAGTGCATCTTCCATCTACTCTTGTATGATCCTTCTTGGATCAACTTTACTTTCAAAGAAAAAATCCTTGATATCCAATATTTACCATTTTAGTTGATAAATTCAATGGAAGAATTGCTTAATTTATACTGAATTTGCAATCAACTAACTCCTACCAAACCTTACAGCAACTCACTATATTCCGGATGTATTTTCTTTCTTATTTCCTTTTTTGGCTATCATTCATTATTGTTATCTATTTCATTGTCTGGAACCGGAATATAGCTCGGTTTCCTTCAAACTTATCTTGAACTTATAATACTGACATTTTTTCGTTCTAAACTGTAGAAGCTGAACAATGTATAGTATTGTTTGTGATATTTGTGAATGACATCTCATAATTGTTCGATTGTGTACAAGTTATATTTGTTCTTATCTGTTTTGTGTCATACTTCAAATTGCATAGGAAGGGATATGGCATCATAAGTGCAGCAGGTGGAAGAGGATGGGGCGGTGGTGGTGGTGGAAGAATTTCTTTGGACTGTTACAGCATCCAGGAAGATGTAAAAGTTACTGTGCATGGTTCGTACTGATTAAATTATCCATTTTGTTAGTTTTTACTTGAATCAATATCTATTTAACAGCTAAATAATTTAGTTCTTCTTGTGCTTCTTCAATCTGAATGCATAATAAAATCCCTTTGTAACTACGTGCTGCATATTTTTGTAATAGTGTTAAAGATTATCCAAATCTCCACTTTCTTTTGATGTAGTAGGTATCATACATCTTGAGCAGTTTACAGAATTTGACTGTACCCTCATATAATTGATTTTAGCTAATCCACCTCTCCGTTAGTTTAGTTGTTTGCATAACTACAAATCCAAGCAGGAGATAATAGTAAAGTTTGTTGATCATCAGGTAGAGCGTCTCTCTATTGAATTTCTGATCACAATACAGTCCTTTTCGATTTTATTTTCTAACTTCTTCTTTCTCTTTGGGTATTATAACAACATTTATAAGCAGCAGGCATATGTTTGTCTTCACTAAGACAACTTTTAGTCCTTTTATTTCTTCGGCTGTTCATTCTGTCTTGATTTCTTGGAAAGAGAATGTAACCTTTAAATGGAAAAGAGAATGTAACCATTAAATGGGTTGCGTTAAGCAATATAACCTTTTGTTGTTGCAGGTGGTTTGAGCATTGGTTGCCACGGTAATTCCGGAGCTGCTGGTACATTGTTTAATGCAGATCTTTTGAGTCTGAAAGTGAGCAATGATAATGTCACAACAGACACAGAGACCCCTTTGCTTGATTTTCCTACGTCCCCTCTATGGTCAAATGTCATTGTTGAGAATAATGCAAAAGCTTTGGTGCCACTACTTTGGTCCAGAGTTCAGGTGGCCTAGACATTACTCTAATTTGTAAATGATTCTGATAACTGTTATATTACTGTTACTGCTTCTGTGCTTAGGTTAAGATCTGGTTGATATACCATAACAAATTTCCTCTAAAGTTCTCTGGTGATTTAGTAATTGAAGCTTGGCATGAAAGCTAAATCTGAAGCAAACTAGAGCTCTGTGTAGTTAAATTTCCTTCTAGTTATCAATTATAACAGATCCTCTTGAATTGATAGTTGCTGAAATCTTACTTGTTGCTGGTGGCCTACTTTGATGTGCTATGTAGAATTGAAGATATGTTCACAGGGCACATTTTCTATGTAGACATTTCATAGAGTCTACAACCAATTACTATTTGGTTGGAACTAAAACAAGTTTGATTAGTGAAGGATATTCATGTTCTTATTGTGTTTGTTTTGTTTTATCTGTCATCTTTCACAACTTGCTTGGAATATTTGATTGTGAAGCTTTCTCCATTGGTTGGGATAGTAGGTCCCATTTATGAAGTTTTGGTGAAAAACCATGTCATCTTTGTGTTGCAAAGAGTGATAGTAAAACTTAGTAGATCTGAATATATGACACAATTTGGATAGGCTTCAACTACTGGGCTGTAACTATACTTGACCTTGATTCTGATGCTTCTTTATTCATTGATGACTTATGATGCAGTCTTTCATGTTTCTTCTACTTTTGGATTATTATTATTTTTTGTATCTTGTATACAGCTTCTTTGTTTTCATTTAGAAAACAATTTGATGTCATTTGAAGTCCTTACAACTGTTGTTGATTCTCCCCACCTCTCTCTCTCCCTCTCTCTCTCACACACACACACACATATGAAGGTCCGAGGCCAAATAAGTCTATATCGTGGAGGCAGTATTGTATTTGGATTGTCTGCGTTCCCAATTTCAGAATTTGAGCTTGTTGCAGAGGAGCTTTTGATGAGTGACTCCATCATAAAGGTAGGCCAGATAGCAAAATCATTATGCTTCGTATCTCTTTAAATAGAACTTAATCATGAACTTTCTTTGTAATCATTATGTTTTTGGACAACATACATTGATAAATAGGATGCAAGTATCTTTGCGAAATTATTATGATATTTGGAATAAAGATATAGATACACCTTTTGTAAATGGGGGAAGAGATAGGGAACAATTATATTATTGCATGCATACACACAGAACAACACTCAAAGACCGATAGGAAGATGTGCATACTCTTGCAAAGTAATGCATTTTTTAAACTTAACACTTAGTTAATGTTTTACTGCATTCATTTGAAGATTTTTCGACTGTAAAGACAAGGTTGGGGAGTTACAGGTTTGTGCTGTGCTATTTAATATCTTTGAGATCTTTCCTTCTCATCTTGCATTGGATAAATACACTTAAGTCTTCATTCTTCATATTTCAACCTGACGGCCATAGCTTTCACCTAGAGTCTAAAATTCTTCATTTTCAAACTCAAGGTTTATGGCGCTTTCAGAGTTGCTGTCAAAATTTTACTAATGTGGAACTCAAAAATTGAAATTGATGGACGTGGAAATACTGTGGTGACCGCTTCTGTTTTTGAAGTCAGAAATCTGGTTGTTCTCAGGGTATGTACGCTTCAACCTCATCATATAGATGAATATTACCTTTTGCGTTTTGTCTGTTTCACGTTATTAATCAAATAAAGTTTTAGTCTACAATTTTATTTCCTGTCTTTGCAGGCGACCTCTGTTATCAGCTCAAATGCAAACTTAGGGGTATATGGGCAGGGATTACTGAGGTTGACAGGTTCTGGTGATGCAATCATTGGCCAGAGACTGTCATTGTCTCTTTTTTATAATATAACAGTAAGCAACAGTATAGGAATGTGTATCATTCTCTCTCAATCCCAATATTACCTGTTGTCACAGGCTTATACTTTTTAATAGAATTCTAAAACACTAGTTGCTGAAGGTTTGTTGGCTTACTCTTTGTTCTAATGCCCTCCTAGATCTAAAGCTTTCATGAACATGCTATGAACTGTTCAGTTGTTGATAACTACTTTATGAGCACAACCAAGTCTTGTTCATGCAAGATACTTTAATTGAATAGTGTTCTACAGTTCTAGTTAAATCCCATAAGGAAAATTATCCTGATGGTGAAAATTTAGAGCTTAACAAGTTGCAGATTTGTTTCTTTGTCATGGCAGAGAACGCTCTTCTTATCTCACGTGTGCATCAGTTTTTTCCCCCTTCATTTACACTATGTTTTTGTTACCTATAGAGAGATTGCATTTCTTTCCATTGCCTTTTCTTTTTCTGAACATTTTTGGGATTAAACATCATTATCCTTGATTTATTGTTAATTGAATTGCCTGATATGGTATGGAGTCTCGCTTGCTATTTTGGCAAATGTTTAAAATCCTGGTTTGCCACAGGTTGGACCAGGTTCTTTGCTTCAAGCTCCAATAGATGATACTGGAAGAGCTGTGTGAGTAGGAACTTATTCTTTTCTATTTCTCAATTGTTACTTGCAAATATACATCCCAGTATTCCCCTAATCTTTTGAAATCTTCTATAGGGTTACAGAATCGTTATGTGGGACTCAGACATGCCCCATTGATCTGCTAACTCCTCCAGATGACTGCCATGTTAATTATACGTTGTCCTTCTCCCTTCAAGTAAGAGTTCCATCTTAAGTTGAATACGGTTTTTGGCTTAGTTGGAACTTCTAAGATCAAATGATGAAATGCAGATCTATCGTGTTGAGGATATCCTTGTGAGTGGCATCATTAAGGGCAGTATCATCCAGATCCACAGGGTGAGAACTATCACCATTGATGCTGATGGCTTGATTACTGCATCAGGACTAGGTATTGGTTGTCATTTCTGGCAATGTCTTTCTGCTCTGCCTATTTCTTTTGTTTCTTTTAATTATTTAAATAATAATAATTTTGTAGTTATCCATGTATTATCCTATATATATTACTGTTAGAACTACCTTTACAGGTTGCAGTGAAGGTCTTGGAAAAGGAAACTATTCCAATGGAGCTGGTAGTGGGGCTGGCCATGGTGGACGTGGAGGCTCAGGTTATTTCAATGGAATTGTGAGCAATGGTGGTAATAAATATGGCAGTGCTGATCTCCCCTGTGAGGTGGGAAGTGGAACCTGGGGTCCCAATCAGTCTTATGTCAATGCAATTGGAGGGGGGATGATTGGTAATTGTTTTGCAACTCGCTAGCTTTATACAATGTGCACCATCTATAGCATAATTCTTTCTGATTTTTGTTGGAGTGCTTGACTACTTCTTCAATCATGATTGACATCTGCATTTATTGGCCATCTTTTCCTTTGCAGTTTCAGTTTTTCAGCTAAAATGGATGCTATGTGCTTCTTTTGTTCATCGGCCTGACCTATTTGCATCTTTTTTTCTTTTGCTAGTTTTGGGCTCCATGCAGTGGCCTTTACTACGGCTAGATCTCTACGGACCTTTGAGGGCTGATGGTCAAAGCTTTGGAAAAGATTCGATACAAATTGATGGTCCTTTGACTGGTGGAATTGGTGGAGGTTCTGGTGGTACAATACTTCTGTTTCTTGAGAAGCTCATGCTTGCCAAGAATTCAAGTTTATCTGTTATAGGAGGCAATGGTGGTCCTCTTGGTGGTGGTGGTGGTGGTGGTGGAAGAGTTCATTTTCATTGGTCAAAGATTGATTATGGCAATGAATATTCCCCAATAGCAAGTATAAATGGCTCAATTAACACTAGGTATGATCTATTATTTGTTAACATTCGAAAACAAGAAGTTCAACGATGAGTCTTTGTGCTCTTTTATGTTCTTAGAATTTCATTTTCCTCCTATACATAAGGCTTAAAGCCATTTCCATACCCCAAAACCCATGATTTCTTCTAAGGAAATACTTCAACTAGACTGCATATAATTTCGAGGAAAATTTATAATGTCAGCATTTTACTTGATGTGTCTAACAGTGGAGGAGCAGGCAAACTTGGTGGTCATTATGGGGAGGAAGGCACCACTACTGGAAAGAAGTGCCCAAAGGGCCTCTATGGTATATTTTGTCAGGTGCTTTATCTTTTATCTTTTTTATTTTAAATTACACTGCAACTGCATGTGCTTTTTTCTTACTGAATCTAGGATGAATTTCCTAGTTGACCAGATCTGCAGTTTCACAATTCTTATGTACTTTTATGGTGTTTGATAACTATTGCACTTTAGAATCTTCTAGTAGCTTCTCTGAGCCTAAAAGATCTCTTTAAAAGTCAATATTATGTTTTAGTAATTTCTTTTCATATTGGAGATTCACTCGTTTTATTTTTGTGGTGATACATGCAGTTGAGGCAGAATAACAGACCAATAGATTTTCATTTTCTGTTATGCCGCATGCTTTTCTAGTGTTGTTAAATCTTTCTTCATGTAATGCAGTTCCTTTAAGTTTGCTATAACAAATCATCAGCTTGTAGCTAGTACTCTTAGCACAAATTGTGCTCTTTCTAGTCTTGATTTCCTAGATATCAAGTCCCAAAATTATTTTCCATCCTTTGCCTTCTACAGAATTCAGTGCCTTTGGATCCAATAGCATACTTTTAACTTCTGTTGTTTTTCTGCAGATTGTAGCGAAGTTTTTACATTTTGTCCAATAAACAACCTCCTCTTTTCTGTAGGCATGTAAACAAGTCTTATTAGTCGTCCTCCAAAAGTTAATCTTTAAATTTGTTATTCACAAAATCATAGCCTGATGTGATCTATTGATGGAAATTTGGCATCAATACTTAATGTTGTGGCCTCAAAATGTCCAATTTACCCATAAAATATCATAGCTAGATTAACAACTTGGCTTTGGTTATCTTAGTAAAGTCACTACAATCGTTGAGTACCTAAAAGTTCTTAGGCTTCTGAAATATAGTTGCTTATGCATGTATTTAAGAAACTTTCTCTTTCGGCATCTGCTCAAGCCATTACGTGAGTATTAATACTAATGAACTGACATTACTTATGCAAATCACGAAAATGTGGCTAACCAGTATACCATACATGTGGTTTGTTTTTTATACTAGCATATTGTCATTTGCAAAATACTTCTTGAGGGAAAAAATGCTGTTGACATTATTGATGCCAACTACAATAAGTTATCAAGTGATGCAATATATAGTGAATCATTGAAACATTAGTTTGAGAAATGGACAGAGATGCCAGTCTTACAGAAATAAGTTTGTGTTTTTCGTGCCTTATCTTAGTGTAACTATTAATATCCACATGTAGACAATGCCTATGATCATGATATGTATGCAATTGGATGGCCATAGTAAATGTCTCAGTTTAGTTTCATAGTGTTAGTTCGATGTTAATCATTTTTGTATATTAGATTGCAATTCCTTTGTGTACTTTAATCTGTACCTAATCCATTTTAAACTTAGATTGAGTCAATCAACAAATTTATGTTGGTTAGTAATTATGTTTTTGGAGAACATACTATGTTCATTACGGGGACGGTGCCAAGAAGGTTTTATCTTCCTTTATGACATGGCAACTCAATTGAAATGGAATCTATATAATCTTTAACTGATTACTTAGATTCTTTTGGACAAGTTGAGTGATCCATGCTACATTTCACTAGGTAAGTGATGTAGGACAAATAGAAGAATTATTAACTAGTAGCTAAACTCACAAAATTAAGAAATATGGCTGATATTAGGTTAGTGTTTTAGGGTTTAATCTGGCTGGAATTTAGGATATTGGTTGCTGGAATTTGTTGAGGAACACAAATAATGGAGAGTAGAAAACTAAAAATCACTCCTAGAATATAAGATTCACTCTTAGAAGAAAGCATCACACCTTTTAGTTGAAAACTCGAGTTTGTAGAAAATTTTCATATTGCTTCTTCTATTGAAAGGCTAAGTGCACTTATATATAGAGTTCTTAGAACCCTTATTCTAGTAGGAAAGGGTTCCTAAAATTTATATCATATTCCAATAGAAATTCTATAAATCCTATATAACTAGGATAACAAAGCTAAAATAGAATAACATATTTAGCTTACTAATACATCTATTCCAATAAGGAATTTTGACATAATCTAAATTTTAGCGCTTATCTTGGATATCAACTCAATTCTCATCCCGCCAAATTAAAGCTTATGGTTGACTAAATTTTCCTCTTTTATTTTTTATAGACTTTAAGTTCTTTTGAATCAATTCTCTCCGGCTTGTTTGAAGTCGTCCTCGATGTAGAATTTGATAAATACTGATCGTATAAGTCTAGATTCAACTTCTGAAATTCATATGCTAAAATCCAAGTACTGTCAGAAACTAGTCTTCCTTTCTACTTGACAAGAAATTGTCAACATCCTCCTTCTCTTGTGGCTACAATTTGTTCATAAAAACATCTTTTATCTCCTCTTTAAGATGAGGAATGGTGAATTCTCACAACTGAAGTATGAGATTGCGTATCATCATATCTATAATAAATAGTTAAGTCTGCAACATTAAAGATAGGACTAATTCCCATATCACTTGGTAATTCCAAAACATAATTATTAGCACTTATCTTCTCGATGATCTTATAAGATCCAGCACTTCGTGAATGAAGTTTTTTCTTTTGAAAACACTCCGGAGGAATCATAACCATTACCATATCCCCTTCGTTGATTCCCCCAATCGACAATGTTGATCAACATGTTCTTTATAAGACAAGTTACTAGTCATTATCTTTTGTTGTTTCTCATCAAAGATGTCCCACATGTGTTGTGCAAAACCTTCAGTTTCAACACGAACTCGTATTGTTTATGGTAAAGGAACCAGATCAGTAGGCTTCCTTGGTTGAACTCCTGAGACTATCTCAAAAGGACTCTTAATAGTAGACTTATTTATAGAACTATTGTATGCAAATTTTGCCATAGGAAGAATTAGGTTCCAATTTTTCACACTCCAACCAAACATCTTAACAAGTCCCCTACACTTCTATTCACTTTTGTCCATCGGTTTGGGGATGGAAAGAACTTGAAAATTGAAGCTTAGTGTTCAATGTTTTCCATATAGTTCTCTAAAACTAACTCATAGACTTCACGTCACGATCAGAGATGATGGTTAAAAGTAATCCATGGAGACGTCAGCCTCTTTGAAGAAATTTTTAGCAATATAGATAGCATTATAAGTTTTGGAACATGGAATGAAATGACTCATCTTGGAAAACCTATCCACCACCATAAAAATTGAATCATAACCTATTATAGTTTTAGGAATTCCCAAGAAAAAATTCATATTTATGTCTTGTCATGGTTCATAAGGCAGGGGCAGTAATGTGTATAATCCATAATGTTGTACCATTAGCAAGAACTTGTTCCAATTGCATACCATCTTCCTTCTTTTAGCCAATTGACATGTTCAACATAGCCGTATGACCTTAGACACGTCCCGCTTTAACGAGGGCCAATAAAAGTGATCTTCAACCATTGTGAAGGTTTTATCTCTTCCAAAGTGCCTTGCTGCTTCTCTTCTATGTAATTCTCAAATCAGTTACTCCCCTATAGAAGTATTTGGTAAGAAAAGTTAATTTCTGTTGAAAAGATATCGTAGATCACAAAAGGAAAGTGTTAATCTCATTGTCCAGCTACAAATTCTGAATAGATTATTCCAAAATCTCACTTTGAAACATATTTTCTGTTTATTTTGTTGACCCTACAACTTTTACTGCTAAAGTGTTAAGCAAATGACTCTTCCTACTCATTGCATTTGCTGCCTTATTCTCAACTTTTGTCTGATGTTTAATAACAAAGTTAAATTGCACCAAAAATTCACTCTATAAGGCGTGACTTTTGTTCAAGTTCTTCTGGGACTTGAAGGGTTTAAGAGATTCATGATTCGAATATAGAATGAATTCCTTGTATGAGAGACGATGACACTAATTGTAAAGAGAACGTACTACTACATAAAACTCCTTGTCATAGGTCGAATATTGTTGCTTCTCTTTGCTTAACTTCTTATTGAACTAAGCAATTGGGTGCTACTTTTGACTGAGTATTCCTCCAATTCTCACATGAGATGCGTCACATGCAACTTCAAATACCTGAGAAAAATCTGAAAGTTGTAAAACAAGGGATCCAATCATCTTTTTCTTGATTTTTTTAAAATGCTTTAGTTGCTGCCTTTAACCAAGTAAACTGTCCTTTCTTCATAAAATCAGTAATGGGTGCCATTATGGCGCTGAAATTACGAATAAATTGCCTATAGAATGTTGCTAGGTCATGAAAACTCCTTGTCTTGTACACATCCTTTGGAATAGGACAATTAAGTATGACCTTAATCTTCTTGGGATCCATCTTTACTCTACGGTAGGATATAATAAACCGAAAAATACAACAGTTTTACATGAAAGAATACTTCTTTAAGTTGATATAAAGTTTTTCTTGCCTCAAAACTCTCAAGACTTGTTGTAGATGTAAGAGGTGGTTTTCTTTAGTCTTATTGTATATTAATATATCATCAAAATATGCCACCAAAAATCTGCCCATAAACGGTCGAAACACTTGATTCATCACCCTCATAAGAATGCTAGGTGCATTAGAGAGTCTAAATGGCATCACTAGCCATTCATAAAGTCCCTCTTTATTCTTGAAAGTTGTTTTCCATTCATCTTTAGGTTTGATTCTAATTTGATGGTGCCACTTACATAAGTCTATCTTGGTAAAGATAGTAGCTCTGGTCAACATATCTAATATGTCATCAAGGCGAAATATTGGAAATTTATACCTTATTGTGATCTTATTTATCACCCGACAATTAACACACATTTGCCAACTTCTATCCTTTTTAGGAGTCAATAGTGCTGGAACTGCACACGGACTAAGACATTCTTGAATAAATCTTTTTGTCAGTAACTCCTCTACTTGTCTCTTCAGCTCTTCATTCTCAATAGGATTCGAACGATAGATTGGAAGATTTGGTACAATAGATTCAGGCACCAAGTCAATAGCATGTTGAATATCTCGTAAAGGAGGTAATTCACCTAGTAAATCATCCAGTTTAAGGTCTGAAAAATCAACTAG
>JAOQMQ010000005.1:9232540-9251010 GCA_027563845.1 Erythroxylum subrotundum | reverse complement strand
AATGCTTTGTTTGCATAAGGTTGATTAAAGATGAATGAAATGAAAAAGAAAAATATGGAATGATTTGTATAAAGAGGGAAAAAAATCATATCGAGATTTTCGGATTAGTCTTAGGGTTTCCAACGCGACTCATTAGTTTCGCTTGCTAAGATATACGTTTTCGGATGTCGGAATCCGATTTGTTTACGTTTAATCGGATTCGCTTTGTTACGATTTGTGTGTTCCGATTTTCGCTTCGCTTCGAAATCCGCTTTCGTTTCGTTCTCATTTCACTTCCAATGTATGTTTCCAATTTGTTCGTTTTGATTCGATGCTTCTGCTTTATCTCCGCGATCCGTGCATTGTTTCGTTAGGTTCCTTTCTTTTCGCTTCCGCACTTTGCTTCACTTTTCGTTTTCCGTTTTCCAGTTGGGATCCGGTTTCGAGATCAGGTCCCAACACCCACAATCAGGTTTGTGTACTCAAGGAAAGGGAAGAAGGATCCAAAAGTAAGTGCTCCAGAGGAGGCTTAGAAATAAAGTTGTTTTAGGCCATATTAAGGGCTTTTCAGTGTGGATTTGTCAATTTGATTTTGTGTTTCATTTATATTTTGTCCATTTATGTTTGCTTGTTCTTTTCAGTGGATAAGCTCATTTCCTTCTAAAAGGATGATGTGTCACAAGTTGTTAGGGTGTCAAGGGATATAGTGTAAAGAGGGAGGTCATGTACAAATGATTCTGTTAAGTTGTGTGTGAGGTTAGGAGCATGGTAGCCTCTTAAATTGCTACTATTATCATATCTCTAGTTTCTTTTGATTAATAGCAATCCTTACCTTTATTTAGATCCATCTCTTTGTTTTACCTTTCTCTTTAATTTATTTTACAATTCTACAACAGCTTAACATATTGGTATTAGAGCGTTGACCTATATTATGCCAACCACATTTAACAAGCAGAGAATGACCAAACAACTTCCTTCTATAAAAAAGGATATTGTTGACCTAACTAATTCTTTGAGGACTCTTGGTTAAAGAATGAAGGAATCCTTCTGCATCATTATGAAGAGCCAAGGTGTAGGGGCTAGTCCCCAAAGAGAGTCTAACAACTTAAGGTCTGACACACGACATTGGTGGAAGTGACCTCTCTGGCAAAGCTGAATATATAAAAGAATAGGCAACCTTAAAAACTAGATTTACCCACTTTCGAGGCTGAGGATCCTATCACTTGGATTTTTCAAGCAGAATGGTATTTTTCTATTAATGAACTATTAGAAATTGAGAAATTACAGGTAGTGAGTAGTTGTTTTTAGGGTGAAGCCTAATCCTACTTGAGATTTGAAGAATGGGAAAAAAATTATATTGGGAAGAGTTTAAAAAGCAGATGCTTCACTGGTTCTTGGGTCTTGAGGAGGGCTCACTTCTCTAAAGATTTTTGAAGTGAGATAAAGTGGAAATGTTGTTGAATATAGACTACAATTTGAGATGTTAGCAATGGCAGTTAGAAACATTGAAGACGAGACAATGACAACAATTTTTATAAATGGGTTGGAAGAGATGTTTAAGATTAAGTTATTCATAATGAACCCTGCAGACTTGAAGGATACTATTTAAGCAACGGTCCAAATTGAGAGAAAAAAAAAACTAGATTATCTACCCTCAACCTTATAAAAAATACCCAAAATATCTCCCTTCAATCCTACCAAATCTAATGCTACCCCATTCCAAACTCGTGCCACATCTTGGAACCTTACCAAACAAAACACTACAACAAACTACTAGCCACATAGGCCATGTTTGGCAATCAGATGATTGCATTAGCTGTTAGCTGATAGCTGATTTGACCAGCGGATTGCGTTAGCTGTTTGTTAGAGATGTTTGGTAAAATTAGCTATTTAATATTAGCTATTTATGTGTAAAATGACTTATGAGGACATAACTTTAAAAAAAAATTATAAGGGTATAAATATTATATATCTTAGTATTTCATTAAATATTCTTATAAGAATTTAGATTTTAGAAAAGTCATGTTTACCTGTACTGTTTCATCATCTATGAAAAATTTATATAACTCTTTCTATTTTCATTTTCATTTAAGAGCAACATTTTATTTCTAACCTATAACTGCAAAAAGGGTATATTTGACTTTTAATACTTAAAATTTTGGTTGATTAATGAAAACACTCCTACTCAGGAGCATTTTTATCAATGGTTGTTTATGTTAAATCAACTATTGGAAGAGCTACTCACCAAACAACTTTCGCAGCTGTTTGAAAAGTTAAACAGCTGATGACAACCAATCAGCTAATTGTCTACCTAACGAGGCCACAATGGGCGCCAGGTGGATAGGGTAAGTAAATACAATCATTTCCTCTTGATCAAGCATCGATTTACAACAAAACGAGTGGTAGAGGAGTTCATGATCCATATGGTGAAACTTCATAGCTTTCCTCGGTTTATATTTTTTTGACCGTTGCAAAACATTTTTTAGCAACTTTTGTAAGAGTTATTTTGCTTACAGAATACCCACCTTAAGCATAACACTGCCTATCATCCATAAAGTGATAAGCAAAGTGAAGTGGTCAATCAATGCCTTGAAACCTACCTTCATTGCTTTGGGAGTCAACAACCCCGAAATTGGTCTAAGTGGATAGCATGGGTGAAGTCTTGGAACAATATATGTTACCATGCAGCCATAAAATGCTCTTCATTCAAGGCATTATATAGGCAGGAGCCACCTCCCCTAATCAGGTATGACTCCACTTCAACTACTTCTAATTTAGAGTTGGAGATTATGATGAGCCAACGAGGTGCAATGATTCCAAAGTTGCGTGAATAGCTATTGCTGGCCCAAAATCAAAGGAAAGCATCAACTGATCAGCAAGAAGGGAAGTACAATTTAAGGAAAGGGAAATGGTAGATTTGAAGTTAAGACCTTATCGACATAATCGTCAGCCAACAAGATAAATGAGAAGCTTTCTCCTTGATATTTTGGTCCTTATCCAGTCCTACAGAAGATTTGGGCATAGAGCCTACAAGTTGGACCTTTCCAACACCACCTCCAAACATCATGTTTTCCATTTGTCACAACTGAAAAGTGTCATTGGGAAATTTTCAATTTGTCAACAACTGCTAGAAGGCTTAATTAATACCCTAGAATGGATGGTGGAACCTAAAGAGGTATAGAACACTAGAATAGGCGCTGATGGCTTGGAATTACTTATTAACTGGAAACAATTATCAGAATTTAAAGCCACATGGGAACCAAACTCTGATCAAAAAGAAATTTACATACTTCCAACCTTGAAGACAAGGTGTCGTCAAAAGAAGGAAATGATAAGTTCTCAATTAAATAAAGGGAAGAGGGATGTCATGACAAATTATTAGGGGTATTAAAGAATATACTGGAAAGAGGGAAGTCAGTGAATTTGGTTTTTGTGTTAGCCTTTTTGAGATTAGGAAAGCAATAGCCTCTCGAACTGCTGCTATCATCAGGCCTCTAGTTTCTTTTTATCAATATCCCTACCTTTATTAAGATTCTCTCTTTCTTTTACCTTTCTCTTCAATTTATTTTACAGTACTACAACACCTTAATAAATATATACCTTGATATTTTGGAAGTTCATGACTGCCTTATATGACAATAAATTAATACTAGAGTTCCTAAGTTATTGTTTTCCCTTCACATACATCACAGATTACATGTCCAAGGCCTTCACAGTACGGGCACTTTGTTCCCTCATCTACCCACTCCAGGAACTGCTTGACAGAGAAAATACTGCTGTGAGAACAAGAATATCGCAGAATGGTGCAATAACGATGATTAAAACAACGCACATGTGTCGCAGAAAGTAATCAACACAGATAGGCAGGGGTTTTAATGACTTCATACCTGTGGTTCAATGTTTGGTTCACCTGTTCCGTCACACTCTGAAACAAAGAAACATCAATAAGCTAAGATGCACAGGAAATGTACAGGCAAACTATAAGAGAAATGTTAGGCGGCTAATTGAAACCCTCAGAACATCAGTCAACCAAAAAGTTTAACATGAAACCACAAGGAATGGTATCAAAGTCTTGTGCTAGTATGAGGTCTCAAGTACCATCATTTCTAGTAGATCTGTAATTTATTTACACTTTTCAAAAGAGCATGCCAAAATAATTTATGATTCATTCATATGTCTCACCCAACAACTTAAAAACTTTTGAGTTGGTGATTTCTTAACAAAGGCCGTACATGTGAAATGTGAAATTTTATCATACTGGGATCATATCATATAACAAGGAATGTGATCATCTAAAGTCAACATACTCTCAAAAATCCACTCTTGAAGATTAGATTGTTCCTTTTAATGATATGTTAATTAAATGGAAATAAACTGAACAATCAAAAAGAAAATTGAAATTGTTCTCCTTGATAAGGGGGCAAGGACAATATATTGTGTTTTTTCATCCCAAATACATAAAGACATTTGTTTTAGCAACGATCTTTTTTAGCTTTTCTCTATTAACAGCACTAATGCACAGCCATGTTATAGTAAGTGGAATTTCTCAATTCTTTTTCAGTTGTATCTGTTGCAAATTCTAATTTGAATAACAAATTCTCTTTATTCCGCCGTTCGATCTGACATGTCTATTGGTAGGAGTACCGTGAAACTCGAATTGGGAAGTTTTTCTATTGTATAATCCTTCAATATGTAAACACAAACCAACCATTGGAATGTATGTACCTGTGCACATTAAACGTCCTTCCCCCCGACATGTAAGGCACTTGGCTGTGGAAGGACTTGTTTTGTTTCCACCACGTGTCTTATCTCTGTTAACAAGTCTAGATGGCTCCTCCCAACGATTCTCCCCTATCAGATATACTCGATGCTGAGAAACCCCAGTTTCACTTATACCATCTTCTTTCACAACTTTCTGCCGTATTTCTGAGATTTCTGTGAGAGAAGAAACTGCAGTTCCGTTGGCACTTTCCTAACAAACAACAGGCTTCAAAAAATTAACAATATGCTTCGATCTTTCTCTCCATGCACAAATTAACAATTCATCATAGATACACAGTATACAGGAGACGATGCGTGTGCAGATCTAGGGGTACTTGTTTGCATCTGTATCTAAAAGGGAAAATGATGTATAAATGGGAGCACACATATGCGCATATTTGTGGCACACAAGATTTGAGCGTGTGTGTGTGTACTCTGTTCTTTAATCTTCAGTGCTTGACAGAAATATAAACGGCAAACAGTTGATCAACATTGCTAGCCCATATCATATAGACATATACCAAACATATTTAACGCAAATACTTTGTGCAGAATATTGCCTTAATAATGCTTGATATCCTATAAGCCATTTGCAAAGCAGGGGAAAGCTACAAGTTACAAAATACCTTTTGTGGATCAGTTACATTTTCACTAATTTTTGGTCCAGTAGTCTTCATTTGTTGCTCCAGAAACAATCTTTCAAGAAGTTCTGCAGTCATTATTCCATCTTCAGAGGTACCCAGTGTTGACTGCCAAGCAATATAGTTTAGAATCTATTAACTAAAAGATTAAACAAAATGTTCCTCATCACAAGATAATAAAGAGATGAGGCTGCTTTGCATAAGGGGCAAGCATGCATGGACCTTTTGATTTGACTAAGTTAATGCTGGCCTGAATATTCTGGATTTTCCTCTCCATATTAAGTAAATTGAAACTTACCTGCCAAGTCTTCACTGCACGCTCCGTGTCATTTGAGAAACTAGAATATTCCATGTCTTCCTCACCTGAGTAAAATCCCAATACTAGCAGTGCTTCCTGCAATAATCATAAATTTCATTAAGAAAAATCAAATTGAAGAGACCTAGTAATTTCAAGACAAAGATAAGAGGGGCGTATTTATCCAGTTACGCAAAATACAGTCATAATTTGGTTTCAGATTTATTCCGAAGGGTGCACGATAAGCACCTAAGTAATTGAAACTATTATTCTGGAGCTATGCACGAATATGGAGACAAAAACTTCACAACCTAATAACAGCACAAAATGCATTAATTTTTTTAAAGAATCCACAAAGTAACATCTCAATTTGAATCACACTTAGAAATCCCCCCTTCTCATTCCCGACCTACCTTCATAATACCATATTTTCACAACTTTTGTCCACCAGAAAACCAAAACTACTCTCGAACAACAGATTTATACAATTCTGAGCTATATTTGTATTAATAATCTTCATACGTATGTACAGCCTTATTAACTAATAAATAATTCCGTCAAGTATACATAAACTTTCCACGATGAATTTTCCTAAACCGAGTAGAGCCATATAGTACCACAGGCACAACAAAACAGATACACACGCTGATAAATACACCCAAGCCATCCTCAGAGATGACAAGAAGCACTACACAGTTGCAATCAAATGAAACAACATAAAACCCGCCTTTGTTATGACAATCATTAGAAGAAATACGAGCCCACCTGCATCGCTCGAACCTCCTCTCCTTCGCTTCCTCTCCTCAACGTGTTCCTCTTCGTATCTTTCACCTTCTTCTCCCCCTCTTCCTCCTCATTGTTCTTCTTCTTCTTCTTCCTCAGAACATCAATCACCTCATTGGCCTCCTTCTCCTCCTCCTCCTCCACAATTGGACTAGAACTCGAACCGCTCTCGGTGATCAAGTTCCTCTCCTTCAAAACCTGCAAAAGCGTGCCAACATTTGGATTCTGATCCCCTCCTTGAACCGAAACCCGGCTCTCTAGGGCCTGGATCCGGAGCTTCAGCGACTGAATCTCTGCGAGAAGGGAATCACGCTCGAGGAGCCACCGCTGCTCTTCCCTGAGCCACCGCTGCTCTTCCCGGAGCCACCGCTGCTCTTCCCGGAGCCAGAGGAATTCCTGGCGATCGGAGGAGCTGGCGTCATTGAACGGAGACGAAGAGAAGCAGACGTGAGAAGTTGAGAAAGACAGAGAGAGTAGCGAAGTAGAAGTTGTAGAAAGTTGTAGAGACGAGAGAGAGTTAAGAGACTTGTTCGGGAGAAGAAAAGATGAAGAATAAAGAGGTAGAGAAAAAGAAGAGGACATTGGTGAGTTTGAAGAGATAAGCTTACATTCATCATCATACAACGGACTTTCAACTAATGGGCGGGAAGACAGATAATTTTCGTGTAATAAGATTAAGACAAGTGGTATAAAATTGGATTGGATTTTTGGGCCTGTTTCATCTGGAATCACGGACCTTAGATATTTATGTAATAGATTTAGATACGTCTCAGTTTTTGCATGGCGCATTCACTTTAAAGCCATCTACTCAGTTTAGTTTGTGCATGAGTAAATGAATGGGTTTTACATTAAGGCCCAGAAGGAGGAACTAAACTTGCAAGTCGAAATCTGTTTTCAGAACAAGAGGGCAAGGTGATTCGTCTTCGCATTCATATTATTCATATTGACTTTAATTAGTCACTGAACTCTTTTTTTTTTTTTTTTGGAATAAATCTAACATTAGCACAAAAAACAGATAAAGGCAGGGAAGGCAAAGAAAACTAACCCAAGCCAACAGGCTTACCCCGTACACTCGGAACCTAATAGCCTTTCCCCCTCAACAATAACAGAAGCCGAACAATCTGAATTTAAAATGGAGACTAAACAAGAAGGACGATCAGTCCAGTGATGTGGGTTTGCAGGTAATAAGGCTACCATGGCTAAAGCATGAGCCGCCTTATTGGCAATCCTACGCGTCCATTGAAAAGACAAGTGAAGGAAATGTCGCTTGAATGAAAAACAATCAAGGGTCAAAATTTCAATCTCAGACCGATTTAACGAAGGAGCTAATATTGATTGGACAGCTGCCAAACAATCCGACTCCACAATAACCTTGGCAAGCTGTTGGGCTTTTAGCTAAGAAAGAGCTTCCCTTATAGACATAATTTCGGCAAGAACTGGGTCAAACAGGGCAGGAAAAAAACCTGAAATAGCAGTCACAAACCTACCTCGTGCGTCCCTAAGAACCGCAGCAAAGTCTTCCGTCTGAACATCCTCTGGAGAAACAACGAACTCGCTGTCTTCTTTCTTCCCAATAGAGAGCATTTGTAACCCTGAATTCATGAAGCTAAAACGAAAATCTAAGAGAGACCAACGTAGAAATAATACCTAGACCTCACCTTGCACATGAACGGCAAGACCAACACTTACACTCGTAAAGAGAGGGAGAGAGAGGCAAGGCCTCCATTGAACTCTTCTTCTAGTTTCCCATTCTCAACTTTGATGGTAATTAAGTAACTCAGTCCCATTAGGTAATCTCAGAGTTTGAAGAATCAACTGAATTGATAAAATATATTATCGTAAGTACATGAAGAATGGTTTAAATATTATAGAAATAAGACTTTAATTCTTTTTTGCGAATTAAAATTACTTCCACACTCAAGTAGGTGAGACCTATGGTCTAGGTGTATCATTTTTATTCGGCACCTCGACCTCTTCTTATCAGGTAGATGTAAAATGTTGCGTGCGCACACACACATATACCCCTGCATCAATTTCTGAAGGATTTTATACAATCTAAAACTACAGTACTCTAGTTTTATATTCTTGTTACTCGTTATTAATTGCAATGATTATGCTCCCCTTAAGTATAATATAGAGTACCTATTGTGGTATACTAGATAGAAACATGTAATTTGGTCTTGGATGTAATATTATGAAAATCAAAAGAAGAAGAACGATACATGTTGATCTATAGAGCATGCTGGTTTGTTAGTTTCCATGGTTCGGTGAATATAAACTTCACACTTCATGCTGTAACTAAGATGTATGCGCTTTGATTGTTTCTTCCTATAAATTTCGTGCTTCTTCTGCCAACTTGACATTTAGAGATCCCATCATAAAGAAATAGACTTCAACCGTCCTCCTCAATCTATTATTGGTGCATTGATCATTATATAACATATAATTATTGCACCATATTTATAAGAACAGTTTTCTATATTAGATATTGATGTAAATTAAAATTTTGTATTTTTGACATTAAATTTAAAAAGATAAAAATTGCTGGTCTTGACATCTCAAATTAAATTTCTATTAAAAAAGTTTCATATTTTTATGTATTTAATGTTTTTTATGTTGAATTAACTGATAGGATTTAAATAAAATAATGCTAATTACATGTTATAAAATATTATTTAATTCGTATTTATAGTTGAGATTCTTCTTTCTATAATGAACATTATATTAATAATATTAAATATTTAGAATATCAAATTAACTTGTAGTTTGGTTTATTTCTTGAACCTGCTTACATAAGCTAATTTCGATAGGTTTTTATCGTAAATTAGTTAAGGAATTTATTTCTCACTTAAGCCTGCAAAATTTTACCTTAAACCAAAAAGTTATTTTTTCACTGGGACGGGTAATTCATGAACCTGTAAATTTTGTTACTAAATGCAGTAAATATAAATATTCTAAAAGTAAAACTATCAGAGCTATTACAAAATTTTTGTTAACACTTAATAAAACATGAGAATCACTTACTCTAAAACGTTTGGGAGGATATTCTTAAATTTTATTAATATACAATAAATATAAATGAGAAATAAATTAATATTAACCCATATTTATCCATGCTCTGTTAAGTGTTAACCACTATAAGAAAAGTAAGAATTAGTGACCGAAAATTACTAACGGAAAATAAACCATTGCAAATTAGCTACGGAAATGGGAAAATCGCAGGGAAAATTTTTATTAATATCCGTCGCTAAAAAATGAACGAAAACCGTTCTGGCAAAATTTGCGATGGAATTTAGGGACGGTAAAAGTTCTCTTTAGTAATGACATTGAAATTGGCGACGGAAGTTTACCGACGGAAATGTTACCGTTGGTAATTACCGGCAAAAAATATCTCAGTCCTAATATCTGTCGATAAATATGGAGGGAAATTATCCCGGTAAATTTTGCGATGGACTTTAACGACAATATACGATTCCAGTTGGTAAAATTTTTTTGAGTTTACCTAGTAAAATTTTCGTCAATAAATTCCTTCGGTAAAAAGGCGGAAATTATTGGTGGAATAAAAAACTTTTGAGTTTACCTACGGAAATTTCCATCAGTACATTCTTTTTAAATTTAAACTCACCCGACTTCTTCCCCCCCCCCTACCTGCGTCTTCTTCTTCCTTCTTCCTGCGTCTCCTCTTCAGTTTTCTTCTCTCCGATTTCTCTATTGTGGACTCCTTTTCTGCTCATCGGCGTTGTCTTCTCCGGTCATTGTCATCGTGTTCTTCGATGGAGGTATTTTTGCAACTATTTTCATGTGTTTTTTTGTATATTGGATGAAAGATTACTTTCGTTTATTTGTGTATTTTGTGATTGAAAAATAACTTTAAGATATAAATGTTAATGATAGAAGGGACAAGACGTGATTTTAGTTATGATATTGGGATAAATTTCTGATGCATGTAAGGTATTTGATGAAATGTCTATTCTTTGAAAAAATGATTTCAGTTCTTCATTTTCAGTTCTGTTTTAGTATAAATTTCATAATTTCAATTCTTTTACTTGAAATATAATATAACTTACATTGATATTTTTGTAATGCATTATGCTTAGATAATAGTATAATATGATATGCTTAGATTATATTATAATATGATTATAGTATAAAATGGATAATTATTTATGAGACATTTACGACAGTTTAGTATGAAAATCTGCTTAGAGATTAAAAAAACAGCTTGACAAGATAAAAAAAAATAGCTTGACAAGATGTGCACAATATAGAATTAAGGAAAATTTCAACTCCAACAGAGATTTTCTTTGCCTCCTCTCCAAGCCTTGTAAGTCTAACCTTGCAAGCATTGGAATATAGTCCGAACTATTTGATTTCCCCATCACCACCATCATCTCCAAGCATAAATTTCTAAACTCTATTGTAGCTTTAAAATCTTCCTCTCCTTCTAACGTACGTCCTCACAAAATGCTCATTAGGGCATTCATGCTTGTCATAAAAGCCAATTGACTTATATCTATAGGCTGTCCAATCTTACCATACACATGCCTTATAGTCTTCTTAATCTCTTGTTTTCTCAGACCATAACAAGCATCAATGTTTTTGTTACTTAAAATTTCACGAACAAAGACCTTGCACATCTTTCTCCATTTTAGCTATGAGAGGTGGGTTGCAGTTCGCAAATATTTTTTCTTGGTCTCGAACAACTTCTCTGACCAAGTTATAGGAGCTAACCACGAGACAGTTTATTATCAAGGCAAAGCTTGTAGATAGGTCCATAGTCACTAGCCAATTCTGTGAAATCTCGATGAATGTCTTGGCCAAAAAATAGAAGGTATCCAACTATTGGCAATCCGCGAGGACCTGGTGGCAGTGGAGCCACATCCTTCTTTATTTTCTTAACTTTCCACAAGAACCAGAATATAATAAGTGTTGCGATTGGTAGGAAGAGATTTAGCAAAGTTCTCTCCATGGTGACTTTCAAAGAAACTGAACACTTTGCAGGTAAATTTTTAAAAATATTTTTTACAAAAATTACCGACGGAAAAAATTAACTGTAGGTAATTACCGACGGAATTACCTACGGCCATATCTCTGACGCCTTTTTTCGTCAGTAAATTCCGTCGCTAAATAAGCTTACTGACGGAATGTGTACAAATTTCGTAGGTAATCACTAAACTCCATTTTTCTTGTAGTGAACCCCACATAATAATAAAAAATAAAAATTGTAATTTTTTTCATAATAATATTTTTATTATAATACGGGTCCGTAGATTATGTGTGGCCACAACTTGCGTGCAATTTATTAACGTCCTAAATGTAATATAGTTGTCATAGCACAATTCACTAGGAAATATTATCCACAAAAATTAAAAATTGAGTGTACGTAAAATCCACTTCACACACATACTCTTACTCTTCATTCTCCGTTAATGCTTCTGACTCAAGGCAGTGGATATGTTTAGAAGCAATAGTTCCCAGACTGTCATAGATTTTCTGTTACACAAGTTCCTCAAATGAGGCGAGTGTAGAGCATACTTATCCTACATCTTAGGCACTAAGGAAACATCTACTTTTACAAAAGTCTTAAAGGCAACAGTACTACTTTAAGAAAAGTCTAAAGGTGAACTTCTTCATTATCCATCATCCATACAGAGAAACACATACTGGTGTTCTTTATACAGACCAACGTGTCCAACATTATCACACATCTCTATATTGGCCACGACATCAGGAAACTGTGTTACAATCTCTAAGAGATTTTTTTAAAGAGATTAATCACTTTCCAGATACACCAGTGTTGACTATGTCTATTGGACCATACCCTGGTGAATTTATCCCTGGTGAACCAGAAGCACTAGAAGTGGATATTCCTTATTATCCAGGAGTACCGATGAGACACAGCGGGTTGTCTATAACCCTTACATCAGAGCGTCAGGAATTTGAAGTTTTCATAAATGAGAAGGGAGTTAAAAGAAAACTAACTTCTTCATTTTCCTTGAAAATTTTGCGTACTTACAACGAAGGCGAAGCCTTGCTTTTATAAGCGAAGCTAGGGATAAGAAAGTAAATCTACCTAAAGATAACATGATTACAGCTTTAACAAAAGTAACCTAATAATTCACCTAACCTTATCAAAAAGGAATCTACTTTTACAAAAGTCTTAAAGGAAACAGTACTACTTTAAGAAAAGTCTAAAGGTGAACAGGAAGATGATAAGATGGAATCTTCAACAGTGTTGCACAGTGATTGTAGGCCATCTTTCATCATGACGGTAGTTGTCTCAAAAGTCATGGTCAACTTTACAGATGTAAAGTGGGGTCATTTTCATCGTCAGTCAACTCCATTTCTCGATCAGTTTGTTCAATGAGCTCATGGATGTTGGTATTAGCCCATTCAGAAGGCCATGGGCCAGAAACAGAGGTACCTGTTAGACTGAGTTCCTCTAGTTGTGGGCTTGATTCCACAGTATGCCTATATATGGGACATGGAATATCACCTCCACGGATGTGGATACAATTATTATGAATAGATGTCCATTCACTCACAGGTGGAGTTCTAAGAGGATGTCT
The DNA here is from genome assembly GCA_027563845.1 of Erythroxylum subrotundum. Lineage (NCBI taxonomy): Eukaryota > Viridiplantae > Streptophyta > Magnoliopsida > Malpighiales > Erythroxylaceae > Erythroxylum > Erythroxylum subrotundum. The sequence continues at coordinate 9,237,982 of JAOQMQ010000005.1, read as the reverse complement.
TAGAGCTGTTTCTCCAAAATATGGACCTTGTGATGTGCAAAGACGAGAAATATCTGTCTGTGGATGTTCGTTGTATTGGTCAAGAAGTACATAAAGTTCTGTCGTTGCTGATGCTTCTTCATTTGGCCAATCAACATACGTATGCCAATACTGAATATGGTTGATGGTGCACATCAAATTGGTATCAGTCATACAATAGGGTCCCTGAGTGGTATTAGAGCCAGAACAAAGCAAAACCGGGTAAAATCTCAGAACACCCTGAGTGGTCTTTTGTTCTAGTCAGGACTATTTTTAGAATAGCCTGTGTACCCCTTAGTTTTTTAAACCTTATGTTAGCTTTTTGCTACAGAGAGTTATTCACTACTGCTTGTGAGTAGCATGGAAACCACCTTCGCATCTTTGTCAGGTAGGGAACATTGATTCAGGTTAGGAAGGGAGTAAGAAGAGAGTTGCATAAGAATTATGGAAACTTCTTCAGATCTAGTTCATTTATCGTCAACTTTGTTTATATCTAATTTGCCTTCTAGTGTGAAGCGTGTTTTATCAAATTTGACTAATTATTTGATATTATCTCTTTGGTTTTGAATTGATTTTTGTGCTTAAATGTTAAAATTAATGTTTGTTTTGTTTTAAGAGATAAAAAGTAGAAATTGCTTCAAATTGGGACTCTATTGATGATAATGACAATTTTTGGATAAAGTAAAAAGATTGATGCAGTAGATAAGGCTGGTCGCTTGAAGAATTGGAATTCAACTGGAAGACTTCGTCTTATCCTTATCATGAAGGAGTTTGATTTTGAATTTGCTTTAGATAAACATCTTTAGAAGTTAGAGTTAGATTAAGATTAAATTAGAAAACCCTATAAAAGGGACGTTCCTCACAACAAGAAAAGGTTCTCTTTTTTCTTACGTTTTTCACAATTCTTAGTCTTTCTTCTATTTTTGTTATTGGAGCAAAAATCATGTGTAACTAAATTCATCATTCAAGGGGATTTAATACTCTGATTGTAACTTTGTGAGGTTTTGTGTTTCAAACTTTTATTCACGTTTTAAGTCAAGTATTTTTTGTTTTGAATTATCATATTTAACTTATGATAAACAAGAAAACTAAATTGAATAATTGCAGCTATCTCGATTATTTAATTTAAGGTTTAGTCTTTTTCATGGAGCTTATTGCTATCATTTATTTGATATGAAACGCCATCACACCCAATCAATGAATGATAAGTTTTGACTTGGATGTTAGGTTTGAACCAATTAATTTAAGAAAATTTGAGACTTATTACGATTATTCTAATATGTTTCAGACTAACTGCTTGAATCGTGAAAATATTTTTTTAAACCAATTATCAATGTTACAATTAAATGAGATATTTCCCTTGAATCAGAGTTTGGTAATCTTGGCTTTCTCAATTTTAAATTCGGTTGATTTAATTTGTTTTCGTCTTATTTTGTCAGTTATTTAATAAAAAACCTCCCATTTAATTTTATTGCTTGAAATAAGAAACTAATGTTAAGTTCTCTAGGGATTCGACCTGGTTTCACGACTACTACAAGAAATTTGGAAAATCAGTATTATCTCGGGGGCTTCAACAACCCGACCATTAAGCTAATTGGTAATCAAACGAGATTAACGTACTAAAATCATGGTTCAGAAAGGAAATGCAAACTAGATTTATTTTCTACTTGAACATCCCAAATGCCATCCATGATATGTCATCAGCATCCATGAAAGAAATTAATGGTGGAGTAACTGAAGAAACAATGAATGATATGGGAAAAAAATGCAAGGGAAGTCCATGACCTTAAGGCCAGCAAATGTACCCATCACCAATTGTGCACGTCTACGAGTACTTTGTGACCAATCTTCATGCACCGTTATTGCTCTCCTACTATGAAAACACAAAGCAATAAGACTTGTAATCAGTTCCTTAACTGCTTTCTGCAAACATCAACTGCATTGGTTGAAGGGCATTCTAAAATTTTTTAATTTAAGATCAATAATATACACAAGATGACAAACAAGGTAACAACTTTGACATATGAAGATTCACTGTGTTGCCACTATCCAACGGAATATACAACTCTCCCTTCAGTAGTTGAGCCATAATTAACATATGATCCACCCAACCAAGATGCCTATAAATACACCAAAGTCATAAAAATCAAACGTTTTTATTGACTTTAAAAATGAGAGATATTTGACAAAAGATGGCTGGCAGCCTGGCATTGATCTAAGAAGTAGAAAAGGATACGAGTATAGACTAACAAAATGATGAATTTCCTGATCACTGCAGTCGATTGATCCTTCATCCAAATCAATGACGGAAACTTCTTCACCGGCAACCAACCCCGTCATTATGGTCATATTATCCAAGCGCCATAATCAGGCAGGTTTTTCATGACAAGTTCATCTGTTTCCAAATACCCAAAAAAAAAAAAAAAAGATCTTATACCTGGAATTTGAATGTGAGCTCTATCTGAACCAACAATCTTGCTTCCAAAGGCACCACTAAGGATGGTCTGCGCAGAGTCAACCACTGCATGACCAAAGTTTCTTTCAAAATCCAAATTGAGAAGTTGAAACTAACTGTCCAGGTTCTTCTGAGTACATTTTATAACCCAGTGCACTGACCCCTTATTCCAGTGATTTCCAGCATAAAAACAGCTCAAGGCCTGTCAAATGGATTGGGCATAAGAACTTCATTCAACTGCCCAAGAAGGAAAAGAGCAATAACACATCTGAAACCGAAAACTACCCAAAGAAATGAGGAAGAGAAAGCAAAAGTGAAATTATAAGAAACAAAATTATTCGGTCAAGGATGCAAACTTATTTCCCAAGTACCTTAGGCGAACCCGTAGCTGAAAGCGTTGAAGGTGGTGCAAAACCAAGCAAGACCGAAACAGCAGCGCCAACTTCAGTAATCGACATCGAGTGAGACTGCAATTACAAGGAAGAGTAATATACTCACGAACTGCATAAATTCACTTGACAGCCATCATTAGCAGAGAAAAAAACCAGCACAAACGAAAAATCTTAATTCTTCAATCCCGAATCTAAATTTAAAAAGTCGTGATAAAGATTTATTCTTTTCATTTCTAAAATTCATTTGAACATGCAGAACAAATCTAGAAAACAAATCCAAAGGAATTAAGATTACATACTACCAAAGGGATTCAGAGGAAAATGGGAATAAATGAAATGGACAACATCGTCTGTTGTCGGATGTCGGATGTACTGACGAGCCTTGTTGTCAATAAAGAAAACCGAGCCGGTACTTTGTGCCTGAACGCATTCAACCACAAATTGATGAGACCAAGAGATTAAAAATAAAAGAAGTGCACATAAATGAAGGGGAGAGATAGACAGATAGATGCGTACCTGCGATAATGGACATAGGACAGTGGAAATGACAAGCAGATAGAATAGAAACCGCTGCGTTTAATGTGAACATCCATTTTGAGAGTGTGTGTGTGCTTGTGAGAGAGAGATCTGCATGGATACTGACTGACTAGATTACAGACAGAGCGCGGGATGGAGTTTTGACCGACAGCGACGGAGTCGTTCGACGTCTATGACAACTCAGTGGGCCGGCTGATATCAAGTGGATAATCGAATTAAAAGACAGTGAGGGTGGAGTGGAGTGCAGTGCAGTGCAGGAGCAAGGATCTTCTGTCCAATATTATTCTGTTTTATTCTTTTTATTAAATCTCAACCATTTATTTATGAGTCCCGTATTTATTTATGTAGATCCTGCATAAATAAATAGTTAAGATTTAAATGAACAGAATAAGACAGAGTAATATTGAACAAAGAATCTAAACTTACGGTGCAGGAGTGGGCCTTGGGCAAAGATCCAAGGTTACGATTATCGGAAATTTTAATAATAAAAAAATCTGATATGAGCATTGACTCGTTACAAGCGACTAGCTAATATTAACCTTTGAATAAGAAAAGTCATGTTATGTCGTCCAACTCAGTCAATTAGAATTTTTAATATTCAATCTTATTTATTACTCCAAAGATCAGATCGTATGTAGCTGTTTATTTCATATACAACAGGAGCAAAATGTAGATTAACTAATTAACTGTTGTAAAACTAATACATTAGCTACTAGAGCTTCCAGAGCAGCAGCATCATCATCTCTTCAACTTCCAGTGCCAGCATCATGAAGGGGTCACCTTCCAGATCCATTAGCAGCTCCATAATCCAGACTAAAACTTCCATCATCAGCTCCAGCACGATCATCATCCTCAGCCCTCTGTGGATAATAACTAGCACTAATACCAATATTAGCTTTTCTCCTATTGTATGCTTTGGGATCAGGCTATGAATTTAATGTTTTCTACTACCATGTGACGCTCATACATATTATTAAAAGATGTTGTACATGCAAGTACTGTCCATAAACTAACAAAAACAAATTTGATGTTACTTAATAAGACCTTTAACTCTTATAAATCTATACTACAAGTGTAATAAGTTGTATTAGACTCCTAATGCCAATAGAAGTCTTAATAATGTTATGCTAATAATAATAATAACAATAATGACGATCACGATGATGAAAACAATCACGGAGACAAAAGCAAAACCCTAGCATTGTCACAAACACAGAACCCATTGCTTGAGGATATGATATACCTTTGCCTCCTGATCTTTCATTTAAAAACCTTCATCTCAGGAGAACTCAAGCTTTTCAAAGCATTCAGCAACTCAAAAGACGAGTGATCTCTTGAGAAAGCCGACGTTCCAATCGAAACCCCAACCTCTTCCTCTCTACCCTTCTCTTAACTTCATCGTTCTAGATTCCGCAAGCAAATACAAGCGTACGACCTTAACAGCAACATAACTTGATGCTAATTTTATACGGAAGAGACTTCTAACTATTGTTATACTTATAAAAGACTTGGTATATAAAAATACTTTCAAAGATTAGATTAGGGACTCTTATCAACCAATCGTCTTTTGTTTTTATCGTAATTTTCTATTGAAAAGATATAATTTAAATTAAATTAAATCACTTAATTAGTTATTATCAAAATAATAATTTATTAATGAATTAGAGATCCATATCAACCTAATATTTTATCATTATCGTAATCATATCCTTCCACATAATTTGATTTAAATTAAATTAAATCACTCAGTTAATTATTATCAAACTAATAACTCATTAATTTCTTAAAACTTTGAATGTGTTTATGTGAACCACACCCAAAAGGTAAATTTTTATCCAACATATTAACTTTCCTGACCAGCCAAACTAAAATTAAAGTGAAGGTCAAAGTAAAAACAATAAGAAGTCTTCATTTAAAAAAAGAGAGGTTTCTAGATTCACTACAACAAAACTATAGTTTTAATGTCGTTTGAGAAGTAGACGTCGGGAATGAGCTGAGCTTTTCGCGACGTCTTAAAACACGTCATTAAAAGGTCCCATA
>JAOQMQ010000005.1:9187716-9198002 GCA_027563845.1 Erythroxylum subrotundum | reverse complement strand
CCCCGTTGCCATCCCTACTTATAAACCTTTTAACATCTTCATGTGTAGGCAATATGAGACACTCTAACACTCCCCCTCAAGTGCAACTGAGGCTGGACATCCAGTTGTTACTTGAAATATACGCAGTGAAAACCGGACCAGGCCGCTGGGAATGAACATCCAGACGAACAATCGGGAAATTAATAATTCGGGCCAAACCTGCTCTGATATCATGTTGAATTTTTAATATGGATAGAGTGTAGAGTCCACTAACAAGAATTGAGCTTGGGTCAACCATTGTTCAAATAACTAGAACTAGTTGTTTGGATAGTTAACCCTTACCACTTATAAACCTTTTAACATCTTCATGTGTAGGCAATATGTGACACTCTAACACTCCCCCTCAAGTGCAACTGAGGCTAGACATTCAGTTGTCACTTGAAATATACGCAGTGGAAACCGGACCAGGCCGCTGGGAATGAACATCCAGACGAACAATCAGGAAATTAATAATTCAGGCCAAACCTGCTCTGATACCATGTTGAATTTTTAATATGAATAGAGTGTAGAGTCCACTAACAAGAATTGGGCTTGGGTCAACCATTGTTCAAATAACTAGAACTAGTTGTTTGGATAGTTAACCCTTGCCACTTATAAACCTTTTAACATCTTCATGTGTAGGCAATATGAGACACTCTAACATGCTTTGCACGATCTTAACTCAACTCGAGTTCTGCAGTTGGATTTGGGTAAGTTCTACAATGAGACCGAAGGAGGAAAGGCTTTTCTCCTTTAGTTTCCAAACCTGAGCTTTGGACGTAAAACCTCAGCTTCGGACCACCATAAAATCTAGTATCTCCGAGCTCCTCGTTGTCCCTATATAAAACGCGTCCTTCCGTTCTCAGCAATTTTTAAAAACAAAACTCTATAATGAAAAGGCAACAGAATCTCTTGTAAATCTAGTTGATTTGATCAGGGTTGTTCAAAATCGGTCCGTCTTAGTTATTGTAATATAGGGTTGGGGTTTTTTTTGTCAATTTTAGAGAAAATGGATGAGTAATTACGATCGTTGTTCTTAGTGATACCACTACCCGACTGAACTCAAGATTCCAAATTTAGAAGCGCTGATCCAGTCTTAAGTTTGATACTTTAGAGGTTAGTTTGCATTTTTTTCTTGTTAATGTACTTTGGAATTTGATTATTTGCTTTTGTTTAAGGAGTTCTATGTCATTGTTCTGTTGTTTCCTTTCTTCAGATATCTTTTCCTGTGTCTGTCTGTTGAATCTAGTATAACTGGAATGTGGGTTTGATGGGTTAATTTGTTCTCTTTTGTATTTATTTAATTACGTTGATTAAAGGTCTTTGCTTTGAGTTTTCAGTTGGGTCGGGGTCAGTTCGATTTTTGAACTGTAACCATGGCGACGAGTAATTGGGAAGCTGATAAAATGTATGTATAATTTCCCTTGAAAGCTATTGGTGACTACTTGTTATTAGTTGATCTATGTGTTTATTGATTTCCCACCATAGGGGTTTTTGTAACTTTTGCTGGTAATGATCCATATCGTAGGCTTGATGTTTATATATATGACTATTTGGTGAAGAAGAAGCTCCATGCCACCGCAAAGTCATTCATGACTGAAGGAAAAGTTTCCCCGGACCCTGTAGGTAATGATGATAATTGTGAATATTTATATTTTTTTCTAAATTTAGAGTAATGGAATGTGCAAGTTTTGGGTGACAATGGGTTGCTTTGAATGATATGCTGCAAATGAATGTTTATAGCTTGGTTTCAATTGGCTACCACTTCAAAACTGTGCCAAAAGGGTTCTTTTTTTTCAATTAACTTCTGCCTTTATATGCAGCAATTGATGCCCCTGGAGGGTTTCTTTTCGAATGGTGGTCTGTCTTCTGGGACATTTTTATTGCACGGACAAATGAGAAACATTCAGAGGCTGCTGCAGCATATATGGAGGTGACATCATAGATTTCTAATTAGAACTGTAGTACTGTTATCTGATTGTGCACAATGTTGATGCGTTCTTTATGTACAGGCACAACAAGTAAAAGCAAAAGAACAACAGTTGCAAATGCAGCAGTTGCAACTAATGCGTCAAGCTCAGTTACAACGGGGAGGTGCAAACACTCCACCTCTTGGTGGGCCTGTAAATTCGTTAAGTTCTGATGGAATGTTGGGGCAATCAAATGCTAGTGCAATGGCAGCAAAAATATATGAGGAACGTATGAAACATCCTAATCCAGTGGATTCTGATACATCTCAACCTCTTATTGATGCAAGGCTGGCCCTCCTAAAATCAGCTACAAACCATCCTGGGTAATTTCAGCTGTAATGTTTAGTAGAACTTCTACATAATTCTTGCATGTTGACTTTTTTGTACTACCACAGCCAGTTGGTCCAAGGAAATCCTGGAAGTGTGACAGCTGCATTGCAGCAGATGCAGGTACAAACTGAGCAGCACGACATAACACTTCAACACATTTTACTTCCAAGTGCTTCAACATCTTGGATGCTCTTTAGTTGCCTTCTTAGTTGGAGTGATTATTTGTTTCTCAACTTTCAGGATGTGAAAGGTGATGTTAGCTCCGGTGCTCGAAGATCGTTACCTATGGCTCCTTCAACTTATGGACCTGGGATGATACAGTCCAGACCTGGAATAGGAAATGCAGGTAGGTTTACCTCGTTGTGAATGGTAAATAGGATTTTAAGATGCAGATACTTATATGCACCTTTATCTTGTTAAATAATTATTGATATTGTGTATCAAAGTTCTGGAGAGCAGACTTTTTAGAGAAAGTTACTAAATGAGATGAAAAAGGATGAGAATCTCTTCTTACCTTACCATTCAATACAATGCCTGCTCATCAATTAACAGTTCATTCCTGTTCATCTCTAGTTTGCACTCTTTGATCTAGCCTCTTGTCTTGGAACTTCTTGTTGAGCCAAAGGGATTCACTGCACTGGATTCTTTTGCCAAAAGTGGGTGAAAGAGAGAGGATTTACACTTGGCTTGTTGCATTTCAGCAATTTGGAGATGGAAATGATGTTGGGTGCTGCTTTTGTGTGTGTGTGTGTGTGTGTGTGTGTGAGAGAGAGAGAGAGAGAGAGAGAGCTTTATGATTTTTGGGATGAAAAAGGAGTTCAATCTCTGCATGTTCTATTTGAGCTGCATATCTTGCAAATTCCAAAATTTATCATCTTATGTTCTTCCTTCTAAGAATGGGTTGCGTTTCCATATTTTTTCACTGGCTGAGGTTTTAGGAGAGTAGAGGGGGTCAAGCTAGATTTTAAGAACTATATTCCCGAGAAAGAACATTCAGTGCATGTGTTGTTATTATTTCTACATAATACAAAAAATCAGGTGAGCATCTACCTCAGCTGCATTGACATCATTTTACTCATTGAGCATTTATAGCTTCTAGATAATGGGAAACATAGCTGCCAAAATTTTTCTTGTTGGTTGGTCTGCCCTACAAAAGTAAAACCTTTTGGAGTAGTTTGGTTCCTGGATTTTTCCAATTCAATGATTTTCTTATTCATTTATGTTCCTTTATCATTCAGGATTGAACCCTGGGGTCAGTGACCTTCCTTTAAAGGGGTGGCCATTAACTGTAAGTTCAATGTGGAGCAATTTTTGCAAAGGGAACCATTTAAAATATCAAATTAGTTATTACAACAAACTGTATTCTCTACAATACAGGGACTTGAGCAGATTCGACCAAGTTTGGGTGGACAAGTTCAAAGACCTCTTCTGCATGGTGCAAGCCAGTTTCAGCTTTTGCCTCAGCAACAACAACAACAGCTTTTGGCACAGGTTCAGGCACAAAGTAATCATGCTACTTTACCATCACATGGAGATATAGATCCACGAAAACTTGTTGGATTATCTCGAGCCACTTTACATGGTAAAGATGGCCAAGCAAGTGTTAATGATGGTTCTATTGGTTCTCCAATGCAATCAACTTCATCTAAGGTAAGCTTTTATTCCTGTTATCAGTGTACATAAAATAGCCTTAAGGATATCTATATCAGATTCTTTGATGTTCTAGTAAGAACAATGAATTGCTTTGTGCTGAATGTATCTTAAAGCAGATAAACGTGCCACAGATGCAATCATCCTCTCAACAACAAGATCCTTTGCAGCCACAGCAAGCACAGCAGGTTTTTCATTTTGATCTGACATCATAGTATCAATTTTTTGTCTTGGGTTTGAGTTTAAAGATATTTGAACTTTACACGCTTGAGAAACAAGAATCAATTTGGAGTTTGAAAATTAATCATTGACACTTGTATGTGATGTCTCAGAATAATCGAAAGAGGAAAGGCCCTTCATCTTCTGGAGCTGCTAATAGTACTGGCACAGGAAACACAGTAGGACCTTCGCCTAATTCCCAACCATCAACTCCATCAACTCATACTCATGGTGATGGAATTGCAACGGGAAATCTGCAGCATGCTAATAGCACATCAAAAGGCTTGATGATGTATAATAATGATGGTACAGGAACTCTTGCATCATCCACAAACCAGCTGGTATAAATTTTTGACCTGAAAATTGAAGTGTTTAAGAAATATTTGGTAGCTACACTACTTTTCTAGCTTGGAAGTTTTTACGACTTGCAAAGTGCATTTGACACTAGATATTAATTGTCATTATCAGTCAAATCAGTACAAAAAAGTTCTTGATATTCAATCGTCTAGCAAGATCAAGCATCATGCAATTTTTATGATTTCTTTGTGCATGTAGGTCTTCACTGATGTTAGTTAGCCTAACAATGCTAGTACATAATCATTGAGTTGGGTGTGTCTCTACTGTCTGCAGTTAGCAGAGTCATTAATGTTCGAAAGAATTGATTGTCCACTTAATCTGATACTACTTGCTTGATTATAAGTGGCCATTGGGCTATTATCTGCATATCAGGTTCTATTACTATTTTGTGCTTGTCATGAATAGTCCATCGGAGTTACCATGCAAATTTGAGATTTCAGGACACAATTATTGCCTATCCCTAATTTTGTTTCTCATGCAGGAGGACATGGATCACTTTGCAGACTTTGCCTCCTTGGATGATAATGTGGAGTCATTTCTTTCACCAGATGATGGAGATGGAAGAGATTTGTTTGGCACATTGAAGAAGGGCACTTCTGAACATGTCCCAGAATCTTCAAAGGGTTAGCTACATTTTTATTTGCTTGCATCTTTGCTTGACTAAGTTGACCAGAAGAATGAGTATGTTCTCGTAATCTCAGGCTTGTCATTTAATGAAGTTGGTTCCTTGCGGAAAAGCAATGGCAAAGTTGTTTGCTGTCATTTCTCTACTGATGGAAAGTTGTTAGCCAGTGCTGGGCATGACAAAAAGGTATTGTGTTCTACCCCAAAATCCAAGTTGGTTATTAGATCATCTCTTGCTATTTCTGCATTATAGTTTAATCGCAGGGATGCTAATTGAATGATGTATCCTTTTATGTGGAAAATCCAAGAAGCTTATCAGATCCACCTATAAACATTGTTCATAATCACATAATTATTCTCTTCTTTTAAATTCTTCGTATTTGACTTCTTATGATCATACACTTATAAAAACCATCATGCTTTTCAATGGAGGTGCATGGAATGATTTTGAATAATGCTCAGGCTTTTTGTGAATTTATATGGCTGATCTCCTGTAACTGGATCAAGCAGATTTACCCTTACAGTAGGTTCTACCTTTTGTAGGTCAACCTCCTCTTTTGCTACCATCATGAGGACCTTGTTTTTTGTTTTTCTCTTTTGTTGTTGAACACTTCTTGTCAAAGTTAGACAACCTTTTCTCCAAAACTCCTGATGTGCTGTTATATTGAGGAAATATAAACCATCTTCCCAAAAAACTTGACAGATATACCAGCAAATTATTTTAGAGGACATTTCATGCAATTTCACAATTATTGTCCTTTAAGATTGGATAGGACAAACTTCCAGAACATGGCAAAAAGGAGGGTGACAGTTTAGGATTCATCTATTAAAAATTGGATGGTTTGATTGCATATTTTCCCTTATAAACTTTCAAGGATGATTATGGTTGTTATAAACAACTATAAGACCTAGGAACAAATGTGTCATTAATAGCAATGATGTGGATACTAATGTTTTTGTGTCAATAGGTTGTGTTTTGGAACATGGAAACTCTGCAAAGTGAATGCACTCAGGAAGAACACAACCACATAATTACTGATGTCCGTTTCAGACCAAATTCTACTCAGCTAGCAACGTCTTCATTTGATACGAGCGTGCGACTATGGGATGGCACAGATGTAAATTTCTTCCACCTTTGTTTTCTTCTATGGTGTTAGTTACTATTTGTGATTGGCTAAAATTTTTTTCAGGATTTTTATGATAGCATCAGTTTGCATTTTTTTGTCGACTTCATGTTGATGAGCAGAGTTAGTTTCTGTTCTTTGAGAGATCTAAGGAATTTGGTTTCAGTTACCTCTGTTTATTTGTTTGAAGAGTTCCAGAACAAGATGTATTTATGTATCTAAAGTTTTTAATTTAACTACTGCCTAGTTGTCCTGTATACTATAGGCAACTAATGAAGCTCATATTTTGCAGCCAAGATTTTCCATGAGATCATTTAAAGGTCATTCGTCTCATGTGATGTCCCTTGATTTCCACCCTAAGAAGCATGAGCTGTTCTGCTCCTCTGACAGTAACAACGAGATCCGCTTCTGGAATATCACACAATCTTTTTCCACTCACACATCCAAGGCCAGCTTTAAATCTTCTTTTGCTATTGTTAACTTATTTTCTTGAAGTTATAATGTAAGTTCTCGCCTGCTCTGACTCTCACTTATATTGAGGAGCAGGGAGGTAATGTTCAGGTTAGATTTCAACCAAGAATTGGACACCTTCTAGCTGCAGCATCAGAGAATGTTGTGTCCGTTATTGATGTTGAGACTGACAATCGGACACATACATTACAGGTACTAGTCTTCAGTTTACAAGAAGTCAATAGAAAACACATCTACTGCTTCTCCCCTTGGTATATGGTTAATTTCAAAATTCTGACACCTTCGAATGCTTAGGGCCACTCCACTGAGTTGCACTCAGTTTGTTGGGACGTAAATGGAGATTACTTGGCATCTGTTAGTCAAGAGTCTGTCAAAGTGTGGTCATTGGCCTCTGGAGAGTGCATTCATGAACTCAATTCAAGTGGGAACAGGTTTCATTCCTGTGCCTTTCATCCAAGCTACTCTACTCTGTTGGTTATTGGAGGCTACCAGGTACTATACTTTTTCAACTTGTGATATGCTTGTTTGTCTATACTTTTTCAACTTGTGATATGCTTGTTTGTCTATACTTTTTCAACTTGTGATATGCTTGTTTGTGTTATAAGCTCTTGTTGGATTTTTATGCCCTTTATAGATGAGAGCATATCCCTGTGTTTGGTGCGCAAATACCCTTTTGTGTCTATGAAGTTGGATGGATAGGGTGATTCATATCTAAGTGAAGTCACTTCCAACTTAACCAATTTGTTTCGCTCAAGTGGCTTCAATTCAAAGATGTTTATTGTCCAAGTTGTAGGAAACTAAATTATTCCTTTTACCTTTAAGGAATGTGCAATGGATATGTTAGGGCTGATGGCAATAATACTAAACATAGGATATGGAGGGTATATTCACGCAGGAAGAAAGAGGGTGATGTCAGAGTTAGTTAGAAATGGGCTGAGGTGGCACTAGGCATAACAGAATGGTACGAGGGAGACAAATAGGGAGGAGAGAAGAGAGAGAGGATTCATTCAGAAAGGACAGAGAATATTGTGACAGAGAAAGAAAACATTCTTTCCCTGAGGAGCAGCCATTGCTCTGGTTAGTGAGGATCATCGGTTACTTGTAATAACTGTGTTTTCGGTTGTTTTACTATCAATAGGATTCGGATCTCTAGTCATTTAAGCTAGAGGATCTAACATTGGTCCGACATGCCGGATACCAATTGAGGGAGAGACGACCATTGGGTTTAGGGGACTAGCGAAGTTGAACAACTCACCTTGATGCCACCGAAGATGTCCGACAGGGTAGACGTATTGGAATCTCGTCTGGCTAGCTTGGAGGCAGGGATGGAGGACATTCAGGCATCTATGCGAACGGCGATGGGGGAAATGCAGAGAGCTTTGCTGCTGGAAATGAGCAAGGTGCTGGGGAAGAGACCGGAGGAAGGACAGGGCAGTGGAGACGCGTCAGGAAGGGGGGCGAATACGGGTAGAGAAAGAAACACAGGTCGTGGGCAGTCACTTCCGAGGGAGCAGTCCGATGATACCATGGAAGAATACAGGATGTCCGTCCGCAAGGTGGAGCTACCCATGTTTGATGGGTCAGACCCAGTAGGATGGATCATGAGAGCCGAAGTATACTTTGAAGTTCATCACACTTCGGACATGATCAAGATGAAGCTAGCTCTTCTGAGCATGGAAGGGTCAACAATCCATTGGTTTAATCTTCTGCGAGAGACCGAGCCAGAGTTGGGTTGGGAGTAGTTTAAGCGAGCTCTGATTGACCGATATGGGGGAAGGAGGTTCGATAATCCTTTTCAGGAGTTGTCGGATTTGAAGCAAACGGAATCTGTGGAAGAATATATTGAGGCTTTTGAGTTTATTTCGTCGCAAGTGGGAAGGCTACCCGAAGAGCAGCTCATGGGGTATTTTATGAGTGGTCTGAGAGACGATATTCGGAGAAGGGTACGAACTTTCGGACCTGCTAATAGACATCAGTTGATGAAGATAGCTAGGGCGGTGGAGGATGAGATGAACGGCGAGAGTGGGGGTGTCGACAGCCGTGGTTCTCGGGAGCGCATGTGGTCTTCGCACCGAAGGAACCCTTTTAAGGGCAACTTCCGGGTCAACCCGACCCAGCGTGACCCGGAGCCCCCAAACCCGACGGGTCGAGGGCGATTTGACGGTGGCTCTGGATCAGGGAGGGGTCGCGACTCTTTTGGGGGTCCATCGGAGTTCATGGCGCAGCGGAAATCGGTGGCTCCATCTTCGGCGACTTCAACCCGACGAGCTGACAGTGATAGGCGGGGATCGACAGAGAGGAATAGGGGGGTTCGACATTTGTCGTATCAGGAACTTATGGACAGGAAGGCTAAAGGTCTATGCTTCAGATGTGGGGAGCGGTTCCATGCCCTTCATCAATGTCCAGAGAAACAGTTGAGATTGTTAATCTTGGATGAAAATGAGACCTTGGATGAAAATGGGGAAATCGTCGCCTTAGAAGCCGATGTTGAGGAAGAGGCTGAATTGGGGAGTATTGTATCATATCCATTTTGGGCTGATCATCACATTCTTCAGCAGGAAGTCAGCAAGGATCCAGTACTCAGTGATATTATTGGGAGATTGCAGCAAAATCCAGCTGCAAAGAAGGGTTTCTCGTGGCACCAAGGCATTCTCTTATACAAAGGGAGGTTAGTGATTTCAGCTCAATCGGCTCTTATTCCCTTATTTCTAAAAGAGTTTCATTCGTCACCTATAGGGGGCCATTCAGGTTTCCTTCGCACATATAGAAGGATTGCTCAAAATCTCTATTGGATTGGCATGAAAAGGGCTATTCAAGACTATGTTAAGTCTTGTGATACTTGTCAGCGGCAAAAATATGCAGCAACTTCACCGGGGGGTTTGTTGCAACCCCTACCGATTCCTAACCAAATTTGGGAGGACCTCTCTATGGATTTCATCACGGGACTTCCTAAATCTAGAGGATATGAAGCAATATTGGTGGTGGTGGATCGATTGTCTAAGTACGGCCACTTTATCCTTTTGAAACATCCTTATACCACAAAGAGCGTGGCTGAAGTATTTGTAAAAGAGATTGTCTGTCTACACGGAGTTCCCTCATCGATCATAAGTGATCGTGACCCTTTGTTTGTGAGTTATTTTTGGAAGGAATTATTCCGACTGCAGGGGACTATGCTTAATATGAGTTCATCCTATCATCCGGAGACGGATGGACAAACCGAAGTCCTCAATCGATGCTTAGAAACCTACTTGCGGTGCTTTGCTTCCGAACAGCCCAAACATTGGTCTTATTGGGTTACTTGGGCTGAATTGTGGTACAACAAAAATTTTCACATATCCACAGGATCAACTCCTTTTGAAGTGGTTTATGGAAGAAAACTTCCCACACTAGTTCGGTTCTCCCAAGGGGAAACAAAAGTGGAGGCTGTAGCAAGGGAATTGGTGGACAGGGATGAGGCTATACTTCAGCTGAAACATAATCTTCAGCGAGCCCAAGATCAGATGAAGAAATTTGCGGATAGAAA
>JAOQMQ010000005.1:9171346-9187616 GCA_027563845.1 Erythroxylum subrotundum | reverse complement strand
GGAGAATTAATCAGAAGTTGGCAGCCAGATATTTTGGACCATTCCAAATTCTGGAGAAGTTGGGGACTGTTGCTTACAAACTTAACTTCCACAACATTCTAGGATCCACCCAGTTTTTCATGTGTCCCAATTAAAGAAAACAGTTGGCAACTACACAGTGGCAGCAACCTTACCAGAGGGTATGGAGGTAGAAGTAGAGGAGATGGTGGAACCCGAATCTGTCCTAGCCAGCAGAGTTATCTCCAAGGAGGGACACTCACTTCAGCAGTGGTTGGTTCATTGGAAAGGCAAGCCTATAGAGAATGCTACTTGGGAAGATGAAAGTGTTCTTCGAAGCCAATTTCCTTATTTCAGCCTTGAGGACAAGGCTGATTTTCTAGGAGGGGGCAATGTTAGGGCTGATGGCAATAATACTAAACATAGGATATGGAGGGGATATTCACGCAGGAAGAAAGAGGGTGATGTCAGAGTTAGTTAGAAATGGGCTGAGGTGGCACTAGGCATAACGGAATGGTACGAGGGAGACAAATAGGGAGGAGAGAAGAGAGAGAGGATTCATTCAGAAAGGACAGAGAGAGAAAACATTCTTTCCCTGAGGAGCAGCGATTGCTCTGGTTAGTGAGGATCATCGGTTACTTGTAATAACTGTGTTTTCGGTTGTTTTACTATCAATAGGATTCGGATCTCTAGTCATTTAAGCTAGAGGATCTAACAGGATATTTCTTTCTGGAAATATTTTTGAGGTCATTTATTCCAAAAATGTTTTATTTGTTGTAGTTTATAACTGTTATAGTGGCTAATGTTATCTACTTTGTAAACTATCATTCTCGTGCAGTCATTGGAACTGTGGAACATGGCTGAGAACAAATGTATGACCATGACGGCTCATGATGGCGTTATATCAGCTCTGGCACAATCACCGGTTACTGGGATGGTTGCTTCTGCAAGTCATGACAAGACTGTGAAGATATGGAAGTAAACCTGTGATTTGGTGCCTCAAAATCCATGAATATCAAGTATGTGTAGTCTATATATAAGCTCAGAACTATGATCCTGGAGAAGAAAGTAGGAAATAACATACGATTGTCTCTTCAATTCCATTATTTATCTTTACTTCATAAAAGGGTTTGAGGTTCCTTGCAGTGGGGTTCTTGCATTTCTTGAACCTTAAAACTACAATCTGGACAGAAACATGTTGGATGGTTGCTAAAATGTTTGTTACGAGGTTTTCACACAATATTATTGTTCATAAATTGGCACTTGATTTCAGAGATTTCCAGTAAAACGTTTCATTATGTAGGGCTTCCTCGTCCCTTCAGTAAGCAATGGATTAGTTAGATATTCAAACTCATTTAATGTATGAGTTGGTGGAACTCTTATGATTCCCTTAGGAATTGGGATTTTGGGAGTCTGGTTGATAATAGTATGCTAGATTTTTAAAGGCCGTCAAAGGTGTACGAACATGGAGTTGCGCGTGGAGCACCGATTCAGTAACAGGAGCGTGGTGGTTATTGTAGACAAGAAAATAAATGTTGAGAGCGATAATTATGAAATAATGAGACTGCACTTTCCACTTGGCCACTTCAAAAAGGGTATCCAATGTTTTTTATCGTCATATCGTCCAGCGAGATAATGTCGCGAATGATACTTGTGGTTGGTGTTTCGCTTTTGCTTTGTAGATTATTACTGAATCTCTAACTTTACATCAAACGAGAATTTAATCTATATTAATTGAAGAATTTAGAAATGTAACATTAAATTAATTTATGACACGATAAACTAAGTACTTTATTCTATATTTTATAATATTAATTAAATGAGCGTGACTTACTATTCATTAATTATATATAAAACTTATCAAGGTTGAAGAAAAAATGCGTTTAATTTCTCACGAGAATATGTAAATCCATCCATTTCCCAAGTCCCAACCCTACTCTGCCCTACACCGACGCCTTTATTCTGATTTCTTCCTCACTCTCCATTCCTCTCCTGGCAAACGCAAACACAAACACACACTTTGCTCTGCTCTCTCCTTCTCTCCGCCATAACAAACAACTGCCTAAACCACCTTTGTACTTCTCCTGAAACCTTCTCTTATCACTTTTCTTTCACTCCATGAGATATATAGAGATACGAGATAGTTGAAACGTCGACAAAATGGGTAAGTACATGAAGAAGGCCAAAACGGCAGGTGAAGTCGCCGTAATGGACCTCTCTCTCGGCGTCCGTACACGAGCCAAGACTCTCGCCCTCCAACGCCAAGCTCACCTCAACACTTCCCCCGTCTCTGCCGGTTACCTTCAGCTCCGGAGCCGCCGCCTCGAGAAACTCCCTATCCTCTTGCATGATTCCAAGCGCCAAGGTTACGCACTCAACAACAACGATCAACAATCTAGCCCTGACCCTATTCGCAAACCTTTTGCTGATTCTGGACAAAAGGAGGAGGAGGATGGCGGAACAAATAAAGGAGAGTTCATTCCAGAATATGCCAGCCAGAAGGCTGAGAGCAACGATTTGGGTGTTGAAGCTTCTTTTGGGGAGAATTTTTTGGAGATTGAAGGTAGAGATAGGTGGGTTTTCCTCCCTTTTGTTAATACCCAAAACTGATTTTTCAACTCTTTGGATGCTTTTGCTTTTGATTTTTAAATTTTACGAGTTTTTCTTTTTTCTGTCTTAGCAATTTGAATTTGATTATAGTTATAATGATTTTGGTATTTGTTATGCTCCCTTTTGTATTCATTTTTAAAATCATTTTCCGTATTATAGCGTCTTCTCGTGAATTAAGCTTCTTAGGCATTTGTTTCCAGCTTTGAATTTTAAGTCGAATGTGCATTGAAATCGTACTTCGTTTTCAGCCTATATTCGTTTATTATGTTTCTCGCATACTCCGAAGTATATATTTCCACTACTTGTTTTGTCAATTTTTTATTTTTCTGATCTCCGAAATTTTCGCTGTACTGTTCCCTGACTTTGTTTGTAAGAACTCGATATTCCTTTTTTTAATCCTAATTTATGTTTAGTTGGCGACTTGGTGATTTAACTGAACAGAAAGTGTTGTTGAACCTTTTAATATTCTTTAACTTCCATCTCTGAGCGGGCTATAACATTCATGTGACATCTTAGCGTTTAACATGAGTACTTTATAAAGTTAGTTATCTAATTGTCTGATTTATATCTAAGACCCTGGTGTGAGTAAGAAAACAGTAGCTCATACATGTTACTATATTGCCTTTGCTTTGAACTTGATCATCGTCACCCATTTCTGTTACTTGAGTGGTTTTTGATGCAAGCTTCACGGTTTTAGCATGTCCATGATGTGTCTTTATCTTTCAATATTAAAAGGGGATGACATTCCACTATTTTTAATTAAACAATCAAATCTCTTTTAGCTTTTTACATTAATTTGTTCCTTTCTTGAATTTTTAAAGTTATCTCGTAGTCAGCATAATTGCAGAAGTACTGATATTGTACTCTAGGAAGTTATGTTGCTCACAGAAATTTGTTAGTTAGAATTGGTTTGGCAGGCATCCATGTGATGCGAAGTTAATGTGCTAATATTTACAAGTAGTAATTAATCTTTTTGTCTTCAAACACTTCACATGCATTGAAATCTTGAGATAACCTCTCTTCTTCTTGTCTGATTTACTGGTTTTGGTACTTTCTTCTCTGGTCACATCATATGGATGGATATAGAATGGAAAAGACAAAGATTGGATGTATGAGATGTATAATCTTATTACGTAACACTCAAAAACTTTTGGTTAAAGGCTAGTATCACAGGGGAGAGAGATTTTACATCCCCGTGCATACTGATTACTGAGATCAGCTTGTGGATCTTTACAATGTTCTTTAGCAGTTGTAAAGTATTCATGATTCAAAAAGCCTGCTTCTTCTTGTGTAATCTTCAATGTCTGCTTTAAGTCTTTTCAAGTGCTTTGCTGTTTATGGTCGATAGGTTACTGTTACCTTCGCAGAAATTTATGTGGGTTGTCTGCCATTTAGCATGATTTAGATAGTGGGCTGGGCGGTAAAAATAACAGTACATATCTAAGATGTTTTTTTAAGGAGTAATCTTTTCGATTCTGTTTGCCATTATCTCCTTTTTCACGTGAATGCCATTTGCATGAGATTAATTGTTATTTACGGTTTTTGGTGCAGTCAATAAGATAGTCAACCAGTCCAAACACGCCTTATGTATGTCTCTATGGATTTTTCAGTTATATTGCACCTCGTCTTATGTCTTTTCTTTTTTTCTTGTTACAGGAGCACAAGGGAATCCACTCCTTGCAGTTTGATAAGGGATCCAGAAACCATAAGAACCCCTGGTTCCACTACTCGGCCTTCCCGTGCAACTGAAGCTAGCAGGAGAATACTGAACTCAACGCATGGCCACGTTCCTACAGCTCGTGAAATGAATGAATTCTTTACTGAAGCTGAAGAAGGGCTACGGAAACAATTTATTGAGAAGTATAGCTACTTCTACTTATAGAGCATCTTTTCAAGAATCTTCATATTTTCCAACTGCAAAGCCTACCTTTGGTATCTTATCAGCTAACACAAAAAAAAAAAATTTGCAACTAATTACAGGTACAACTTTGATCCCCTTAAAGACAAGCCAATGCCCGGTCGCTATGAATGGGAGAAATTGGACCCGTAGAAGACAAAAGTCTTTGTTCCGTCAGAACCCTTTTCCTGCAAGCTCAACTGATCTTTGAGCTTAGGAGTTTTGAAATAGCAGGAAATATTTGTTTACTTGTAATGGTGATGGTTTTATTTCCGTTTTCCATCGCCCTTTATGATAATTGTAAAGAAGTAGGATTATGGAAAATGTGTAGACTAATGGTCTGTAACATACCAGGGGGGAGTTACACAACAAAATACAAATCAAAAGTCCTTTGTCTAACAGATCATCAGAAAGAGGGGAAGAGAAGTAGAAACAGGGTGTAGGGGTAGGGTTTTGTCTTTGTTAGGTCAGTCTAGATGGTACAGGAATTAGTAGATTGTACTGTATTTCTCTTTCCCTTCTTTGTCTATACTTGTACTGATGGAAACTTTAAAGCAAGTTGAAATAAATTAATGACCCCTTTTTTTCACCCCCTCCAGTTTGTTGTCTCTTCCTCTATCGTCTTCCGTTTCTTTGTATGCGTAGTTAGCTTAATGGAGTCATCAATCTCCACTGATGCCTGCCCATCACTGGTCCGAGACAAAAACATTGTTCACAACTGACGAGTGGCAGAATGGTTGGTTGGATCATGGATGGTGGCAATTGCAATGTGGGGTGGGGTAGCTGTTTTGGTGCTAAATGTCTTAGGAGAATCTTGTCTTCTCCACTATCCTTTCCACCTTTGCAGTATTTTGCCTGGACGAGGGTTAATAGAACAGGTTGGCACTAGAGAGTGGAACAAAGAATCTGTTCCCTGCGAGTTACCTGCCTATTCATTACTCACCACTTGTACTATATGGTGCCAAATTATGCAACGTTGGATATGCTTGGGGGGATCCTCCGAAGATTCCAATGATGACGCCTCAAGCGGCTTATAGAGTTTCTTTTCCCCGTCGATAGTATCACGGATTTGGACTTCTTAGTTCTTACTATCAAACAGAACAACACTTGAGTGTTGTTACACCAAATCAGCTTTACTGCAGAACGTGACAATAGGGATGGATAACAAATGGAGGTTGGGATCACAGGGTTATTCCGTGCCTACTTGTTTTATGATCATTCAATTTTTATGACCTTAATATTATAGACATAGTAACAGGTGATTTGTACAGAGGAGCGTCTGAATTAAGACGGTCTTGTCAAGGCTAAAATGATAAGATGGGTTGATTAAAATGGTAAGGTGGTTGGTTATAATGGGAGGTCGGTGGTAGTGTTTGTTTTAAATGTTAATGATGTGGCAGAGACTTAAAAGAGAATCTTCAATTTTCAATGAACCTTTCTCTTACTTTTTGAGTTATAGCAAAACTTTCAACCGCACAATTATTGCTTATTTTACCAATAAATGACTTTAACGAGGAAACTACCTCTTCCTCACCTGTACCCAGTTGAGATGTGATATGATTGCATCACGATGCCTAAGAACATGCAGCCATGGCCTTTCTTTTTTTTTTTTACCCTTGTTTGTAAAATCCATGCTGTTTGCCGGCGTGTCAACTTATTAATATTACTAGTTGATTTTTTTCAATTTAAATTTATCATATTTTATTTTAAGATATATAATTAAGAAATTACATTTCACATACTAATAATAATAATAATAAGCACTTATTTTCCGTTTAAAAAAAGGGCCATGAAAAAGAGTAGATGCAGCTTTTGTCCATTGAAGAAAATGGGGTTAGGGTGGGCCATTCCTCATAATCAAAATCACCCACACCACTCTCCCACTCTCGTTTCTCTTTTATCGATTTGACATAAAATTTTAATGGAATTGTCCGGGAATAATTTATAATAAAATAAAGTGTAAATGAATATAATATTTTAAAATTATTGTTTAAAAAAATTTGGAAGAATTTATAATATAATATAGTAAAATTTTATTTAAAAATTTTGTTTATAATATAACATAGTAAAAAGTTGTTTATTATTTTACATTTTATCATAAATTTTTGAATTAAAAATTTCTTATTTTTACTGTTTAGAATGAAATGAGAAGTAATATAAAACCTTCTTTTTTCGTCTCATTCTATTTTATTTTATTATAAACACTCTTTTTAAATAGTAAAATGGTATTACAATTGTATTTTATTCCATTAATAAACCTTTAACAACGTTAATCAAGACTGCCACGTACTGTCAGGTTGCCCCGGAAAGCTTGTGAATATCTTTGGATCACAACGCTGAATGCTGATGAGTGACTTCCTATCTTAGGATGTTATTTTATTAATTATATTTTTTTAATATTTTAATATTAAAGATAACCACTTTAGATAATTATTGTTTAATATTAAATTTATGATAGCATTATAATTATAATATTTAAATTGTTTTTAAATATTATTTATAATTTAAATTGTTTGTAATTGTAGATATTAATAAGACAGCAAAATAAGCATACATTAGATCTCTTTCTTTTGAAATAAGTAATTAATCTTACAAATTGAAATATAAAAATACCTAAATAAACATGTGATATTGTTTAATAAATTTGCTGAGCTAATTTGATATATCACAAAAATTGTAAAACTTGTTTTCACCGTCGGGATATATATATTACAAAAATTGTAAAACTTGTTTTCACCGTCGGGATATATATATCACAAAAATTGTAAAAATTGTTTTTACCGTCGGGATCAAGTCCCGGTTGATTGTTGAATAAAGCAACTAAGTGAGAAGTTTTACTGCTTATTCAAAAAAAAAAAAAAGAGAGGTTTTACTGCTATTCGAAGAAGTGCATTGTTTGTGGCTTTTAGCTTTTGTAAACAAAATTCAAAGTAGCTTTCGTGCTTCTGTACTGAAGCAGCGGTTGAAACAGGACAGTGCAGAAGAGGTCAGGTGTGGTCCCGAAAAACTTTCTGCTTTCACTCATCACATTATCTCAGATAGCCTTTCAAATAGTCAGCTACGATTTCTAGGTCATTGACTTCATCAATCTGTTAACTTTTCCTTTTCCTTCAACGTCCAATTTTTAAGAACTCGACATGTGAAAACGAACTGATTTTACTGAGAATACAATATCAGTTAATATAAAATCTTTTAATCTCCCTATGAGTACGATAAATCATAATCGTTTGTTTCTGGTTTTTGGGTACGAGAGGGCGACATATGTATATGTTGGCCACTGTGTACTATCGAGTAATCGGTCGCACAGACACGTAACGAAAGACTCTTTTGGCATGTCTCTTGGAAACAAAAAATTGGACTTGAGACTGAAATCGAAAGACGTTACTGTTGGAGATTGGGAGAGAGAGGACAAAGTGTTCATGGCATTAGCGTCTCCCTAAGAAGCACGGACACGATAAAATGAAGCCGTGTTCGCGTGTCCGCGTCAAACACTCACGTATCCGTGTCAGACACATGTCTGATATGTACACCTACAAAGAATGCATACATATGCTCCATATTTTTTTAGAGGAACTTATAAAACATAAAATATGTATGAACTATCGAGATATTAGAAGTATTAAAACACATCAATCAATATATATTATATTATAAATTCTGAATTTTTTTCTTAATTCTAAATTTTATAATATATATATATATATGTCGTGTCCGTGTCCACCAAATTTTAAAAGTTAGTGTATCTCCGTATCCGTGTCTGTCTCGCGTGTCCTTGCTTCTTAGGCGTCTCCACAACCAAATTAGTTGAAGCTAGCTTTAAAAGGTGTATTTTCAACTATTCTGGCTCATCATAACTCTTTAACATGATAGTTAATGCAACATGTTGAAACTTGTGACAGTGGTGCTTAAGCATCTTAATGCTAAGGTTTCGTGTTTTTCTTATTCATGACAATTTTATTTTGGGCCTGTTTTCTCATATAGCCTCCCCTCTTTCAGACCAATTTAGTACAGGAAAGAAGCTGGAGCTACTAGTGGTATTAGGCTCCAGGAAAATGACAAGACACACAATTGTGAGACAGCAGTATGCAATAGGATGTTCGTGAAATAACAGAAAATGAGGAGCTTTAGAATCTACCTAGTCACATAAGCCAATAATGGCATACAAATCACCTTGTGCTTTTGTTCATCCCAGCGTCCATATACTGTACGAAGTATAAGATGGCCTTCAGTGGCACCCGTTTGTATACATTTTAGTAAAATTATTTCTTAGTTGTCAATAGCATGACTCGACAAGACTCGGTACCCAAGATAAACGAAACGAAGGGGCAACCTGTAAATGGTAGAATAATCACCAATAGTGAAGCTGGTTTTAGTAACTAGCACCAGTTTCTCAAACACCATCCCTTTCCGCGACCTCAGCTTGATTTGGCATAGAGGCGGTAGGCAAAAGCCAAACCCAATATAGCCAGGGGAACCAGAAACTGAAGAAGCTTAATGATAAACTCAGAAGTCTTATCCGGATTGTTGAGCGGCTGCTTTGGAGGTGTATATGCAGTTTTCTTAGGGAGGGTCGAGGCATCTATCTCCCCAACGTAAAACTGTTCCATCATTTCTCTTGCACTTGAACTATGCCCCACATCTTCAAAATCATCAGTTGCATCCTTCCCTGAAAAGTGAAAAACACAACCATGGAATGTTTCATATCATGAAACCACTCAAAAAAGTTTTGGATCGTCTTGCCCAAATTACCTGTTGAAGTCAACAGAACCTCGTCACCACCAGGATGGTCTTCCAGAAACTTTGTCACATCATAAACCTGTTTCAACACATTATGGTGAATAAGAGATGACGTCAGTTTCGTTGTTCGCTACCCACAGGCCTGCATCATCTTATTGCAGTTTACATTATAACTTGAAAGTGAAATAGCAATATCATTATGGTTCAGCTAGCGAGTTGATAAAGTCTCTTTACGCATTTCCTGCTTGAAACTGAAATAGGTGGTTTGCCCAAAATGAGAGGCATAATTATTCTGGAGTTTATAGATCCCCGGCTTTTGGGAAAACTAGGAAAAACAGTTGGTGTTACCTGAGTTTAAATTCATGATCATGCAGAAGGAAGGGATTTCCCAGTCCTTATGTTCATGTATAAAATTGATTAACTAGGTACAAAGCAAGGTAGATCACTACAATAATAACAACACAAAATCGCGCTGTCACATGAGGTAGAGCTATGCTTCGGAATACACAATCATGATCCTGGGGAAAATGGAAATACAGATATTTTTTAATCTTTAAAACACTGGAGAGGTACGGCATGATCTTCATTTGAAAAAGTTGATGTTTCAACAACCGAAATCCTTTCTTTGCAGAAAAATTAGTGCAAGCAAAACGAGTTTGGGATTGTGCTGAGATTTGCATAATCTCATAACCTGCATTCTTGTGAAAGTCAACACATTTTGAATACAAGTTAGCAGCACCTACAGCCAAAATCTTCTGACAACATGAGATAAAATAATAAACACAGTCAAGCATAACCAGTGTCAAGCAAAAGGAGATTGAATCATTCATGAATTGTAGACTAAATTAGCGATCATGATCATAATGCCTGATACTACTCAATATACATACTCTCCGCACCCCCATGGCCCTTCTCTCTTCAGAAAAGATAAAGAGTGTTTTCATCAGAAATGTCTGATGGAAATTTTAACAAAGATAGTAACCAAATTCCATAGCTTTGAAGCATGTATAAATAATATAATTGAAAAATTACCTGCTAAAAGTGTTGAAAGTTGACTGGAAGCCATAGTTCTCTGCCACACAAAAATCCAAACAAAACAGAAAATAGAATACCTGGGTTTGTTGAATCCAACTAACTAATTTCTTACACAAACCACCACAATGCCGTAAAAAAAAAAAACCCCACACTATAAGCTAGAAGACCACCCTCAAGAATACATTAATTAGGTTAAAGCAAACACATTATAGTGGACCATAAACCCAATGGGTCGGCTTAGGTGAAATTTATGAATGGATCCGAGGGCCCATGGTAAGATTAGTAATATAATGTCCATCCCATAAATGGCCCAAATGATACAAACATATATCAAAGTTATGCTAGTTCATAACAATTAATTCAACATTTAGTAATCTCTTAGTAATGGTTTGCTTGGAATGCAATATCGTTGATGTACCTTCTAATACTTGGTGGTTAGACACTGGTGCTACAATTCATGATACCAATTCTTTGCAGGAGATGACAAACAAAAGGAAACCAAGTAGTGTAGAGCAATATGTATACATGGGAGACGATACAAGAACCAAAGTTGATTTTTCAGAGACAGTCACATTACAACTTACCACAGGACATTTTTGGAGTTATATGAAGTTGCTTACATACCTTCAATTAGGAGGAATTTAGTTTCAATATCTATTTTAGATAGAACTAGTTATAGTTTTCATTTTGGATATGGAAAAGTGACTTTGTACCGTGACTCTACTTTGCTTGGAAATGGATTTTTGTGTGTTAATCTTTACAAGCTTGATTTGGTAGATATGTCTCTTCTTATTATCTTTACAAGCTTGATTTGGTAGATATGTCTCTTCTTATTACTTCTTCTTCTGCTATTAATACTGTTGCTACCATAAAAAGGTTGAGGTTGAATGAAAAATCTTCTATTTTATGGCACAAGCGATTAGGCCATATTTTTAGGCAAAGAATGGAAAGATTGATGAAGGATGGGATTTTACAGGATCTTGATTTCTCAAATTTTGGTACTTGTGTTGATTGCATAAAAGGAAAGTTAACTGCGAAGGTTAGAAAAACAAAAGTTGATAGGTGCGAAGAACTACCTGGGTTAATTCATACTGATATTTGTGGGCCTTTTACACCTCCAACTATGGGTGGTTACAAATATTTTATCACCTTCATTGATGATTTTTCCCGTTATGGTTTTGTTGAACTCATCCGTGAGAAGTCTGATTCTTTGGAAGCATTTAAAGCAAAAGTGGAACTTCAACAAGGGAAAAAGATCAAAAGTAGTTCATTCTGACAGAGGTGGTGAGTATTATGGTAGATATGATGAGACATAACATAATCCTGGACCTTTTGCAAGATACTTATAAGATTGTTGTATTAATACTTAATACACAATGTCTAGTACACCTCAACAAAATGGAGTTGCAGAAAGGAGAAATCGCACACTTCTTGACATGGTACGATGTATGTTAGTAAACTCTTCCTTGCCAGAGTATCTATGGGGTGATGCTTTGAAAACTGCAGCTTATATTTTGAATCAAGTGCCCAGTAAATCTGTTCCTAAGACTCCTTATGAGTTGTGGTCACAGAAGAAACCGACTTTGCATCATTTTCATGTTTGGCGTTGTAAAGCAGAATGAGACCCTACAATCCGCAATCTAAGAAACTTGATCCTAAGACTATCAGTGGCTACTTTATTGGTTATTGTGTAGGATCAAGGGGCTCTAGATTCTATTGTCCATCTCATACCACCAAGGTCATTGAATCAGATCGTGTTGTTTATTTTGAGGATGATATTGGAATAAGCCAAGGGTCTAGAGAAATTGTGTTTAAAGAACACCCAATCACTATTCATGTGCCTATCACTTCCGCTCCAACAATTGGCCCTATGGTTGATTAAGATTCAACAGTCAATCAAGATGATCCTATGGAGCATGTAACACAAGAGGCTCCAATTACTGTCACTGAAAATGTGTCTTTGCGGAGATCATAATGCAATATCAAGTGATTATTTGGTATACTTACAAGAACACGAGTTTGATATAAGTGACTTTTCAGATCCAACTACCTACAAAGAAGCCATCTCTAGTTCTCAGTCTAAATTTTTGATGGATGCTATGAATGATGAGATGGATTCTATGTCACTAAATAAAGTGTGGAGCTTGGTAGAATTGTCAAAAGGTTGTAAGCCTATTGGATGCAAATGGGTGTTTAAAACCAAGCGTGATGCCAAAGGTCAAGTTGAGAGATATAAATCGAGGCTACTAGCCAAGGGCTATAGCCAACAAGAAGGTATTGATTACATAGAGATCTTCTCTCCTGTTTCTACTAAAGATTCTTTACAGATTATTATGGCAATTGTGGCTTATTTTGATCTTGAACTTCATCAAATGGATGTGAAAACAACTTTCTTAAATGGAGAATTAAGAGAAAATGTTTACATGACTCAACCCACTGGTTTTGAGGTTGTTGGGAAAGAAAACATGGTTTGTAAGCTCCAAAAGTCAATATATGAGTTGAAACAAGCTTCGAGGCAATAGTACATCAAGTTTGATGAAATTGTTACTGGTAACAGTTTCAAAGAAAATATTATTGATCAATGTATATATATGAAGATCAATGAGAGTAAGTACATATTTCTGGTTTTATATGTTAACGACATCTTGCTCGCTACTAATGACACTAACATGTTGATTAATACAAAACAATTATTGTTTGATCATTTTGATATGAAGGATCTTGGTGAGGCATCATATGTTTTGGGTATACAGATTCTTCGTGAAAGAACAAATGGTGTTTTCAGATTGTCTCAAAGCACTTACATTGATCGTATTTTGAAAAGGTTTAATATGCAATCATGTTCTTCTGTAAAGGCTTCAATTATGAAGGGTGATAAGTTCTCCAAGGCCCAATGTCCTTTAAATGATATTGAGAGAGATCAAATGAAAACAGTCCCTTATGCTTCAGTTGTTGGCAGCCTGATATATGCTCAAGTATGTAGGTGTGCTTGGTAGATACTTGAGCGATCCTGGACAGCTGCTAAAAAGGTCTTGAGGTATCTTTACGGTACCAAGGATCTTATGTTGATATATCAGAATACCGATATTCTTGAAGTAGTTAGCTTTAGTGATTCTGATTATGCAGGCTGTGTGGATGATAAAAAAATCCACTTTTGGATACATTTTTATGATGGCAAAAGGAGTTGTTTCGTGGAAAAGTGTCAAACAGACACAGCTTCTTTGACCATGGAGGCAGAGCATGTGGCATGCTATGAGACTATTTTTCATGCAATACTATTGCGGAACTTTATTTCAGCATTAGGAGTTGTGGACTCCATATCAAGGCCGCTGAAATTATTTTGTGACAATTTTGCAGCTATATCTTTCTCTCAAAATACTAGTAGCACCTCTCACTCTAAACATATTGACATTAAGTTCTATTTTGTTAAAGAGAAAGTTGCAGAGTCTCTTATTACTACTGAGTACATGCCTACGAGCAGCATGCTGGCAGACCCACTGAGGCTTACCTATTTGTATTTTTGTGGAACATGTCTCTAATATGAGACTGTTAAGAGCCTAGTTTTCTTTGTTTCAATGGGAGTTTTCTTTGTTTTATGCATGTTTTGTGAGGATTATTTGAATTTTATATGGTACATGCATATTGTCAATATTTTGTCACTATTTATGACATTGTAACTTTATATTCTTGATGAGTGACATATCAATGACATTCATTTACAATGAATTCATATTAATTTTATTGTCATGCTTTTGGATTAATAGTATCTAATTATATACGATTCATACATCCTATCGGTGTGTTGATTGTGTATACTATTTGGTTTGCTATGATTATGCTGTCCAAGTGGGAGAATGTTTAATTAATTGTTATGAACTAGCATAACTTTGGTATGTGTTTGTATCATTTGGGCCATTTATGGGATGGACATTATATTACTCATCTTACCATGGGCCCTTGAATCCATTAATAAATTTCACCTAAGTCTACCCATTGGGTTTATGGTCCACTACAATGTGTTTGCTTTAACCTAATTGATGTATTCTTGAGGGTGGTCTTCTAGCTTGTAGTGTGGGTTTTTTTTTTTCTGACGACATTATAGTGGTGTGTGTAAGAAATTGGTGGGTTGGATTCAACAAACCCAGATATTCTATTTTCTGTTGTGTGTGGATATTTGTATGGCAGAGAACCATGGCTTCTAGTCAACTTTCAACACCTTTAGAAGGTAGTTTTTCAATTATATTGTTTATACATGCTTCAAAGCTATGGAATCTGGTTACTATCTTTGTTAAAATTTCCATCAATGTCGACCCAATTTCCACCAATTACTTTACAATGTTTCTATAATTCAAACTTCACACTGCAGCTGCATTTATTGCCATCTTTGCCACGTATATTCCAATGTCCTGGGAGATAAATACTAATTTGGGCACAGGACTATATCTTTCATCGAGTAAATTCAAAACTTGGAGACTATCAAGTATCAATTGCGGAACTTACATTTCCCATTTACTATCTAATGAAGTTCTACTCACCCATATGAGAATAATGTAAGCCTCCCTGACCCAGTAAAACTCAGTCAATGGCCTCTTTAGCTTGCAATTTCAGTTAATCTATTGCC
This sequence comes from Erythroxylum subrotundum, assembly GCA_027563845.1. NCBI lineage: Eukaryota > Viridiplantae > Streptophyta > Magnoliopsida > Malpighiales > Erythroxylaceae > Erythroxylum > Erythroxylum subrotundum. The sequence goes on along the minus strand of JAOQMQ010000005.1, from coordinate 9,172,719 downwards.
TAGCAACTTGTAAAGGTAGTTAAAATCTGTTGATTAATCTAAGTTCCAATTATCAACTTGCAATTTATGAATGTCAACTGACCGACTTCAATTATCCAGTCCCCAACTTTGAACCAGATTCAGTGCATAATCAATCTTGTTTAAAATACAGGAAGCTTACAACAACAACCACAACAATCAGCAATTCATTGACAATGATTCCAAGACATGCACAAATAAAAGCACACGCGAAAATAATAAGGGCTACCAACTAACACAAGTTATCAGAAGTGGAGCTGGAATACGATAGGAAATATTGGAATGAGCTGGGCTAAGTGGTAATGTCTTTGGCGTGGTTTTAAGAGAATCATTGGATTGCACTAAAATGAAAACATAAAATGGATTATGAGAAGGGAAAGGCTGGCCCTTCTCCACAACTCATGCTCCGAAATTAGAGGAACTGTTCTGTATGAAGGCAAGCGAGACAGAAGAGTAATGGAAATGTATGAAGTAACCAATCCAAAAGTAACCATCAAGTCGCGCACATCAAAGATCTCACATTCCCCACATGGGTAAGAACGATCAAAGACCAATAAAAATCAAAAATTTCTACGCTAGACCAAAAGGAAAATCTTACCTTTCCATCAATGATCAGCCAACAGTCCTTAGCATTGCTGTGCTCGGACACTTGAGCCAAAGTAAAAAGCTTTCCTTCACCACCCATCTGCTTTCTCCAGATCTTTGCCCTAGAAATTAATGGAAGATATAAAGGAACAAAAGCAAAGAAGTTTTAACACAGATAGAGACTTTAAACAGGACAATCTGGTGGGCTAGTAGACCAACAAACCTTTAGATTTTAGACCACCTTGAGAAGTACAAGTCCTGTAGAGAGAGATGAGCGAATAGCTAGCTCCTTGGTGTATGAGTGTTAATGGAGGTACTCTACGGTCAGCCGAATTATCTGGCACTGGTATTAGAAAGGTCAGCTAACTGCTCGGAAGAAGTAGAGACAGCAAAAGATGGCGACCAAGGCCTATTCAACATCTACGAGGCAATTGATGGGTGGTAGATTAGACAAGCTGTTTCCTTCTCTCTCTTTTTTTTTTTTTTTTTGATGAGATGGGTAAAAACAAGGAGGACTAATGCCTCCAAAAAGCGAGAGAGAGAGCATCATTTTGTAAATACTGATGAAGGCCTGGCATTGGAGTCTCCCAGACATGCCAACTATGCGACGAAGAAGATCCATATTTGGCTAATAAATCAGCGCACTGATTTCCTTCCCTGAGGATATGTAAAAGAGAACAATCACAATCTCTATTCAGCATAGATTTGACATCGTCAATGACAGCCAAGTAAGGATGCGAGGGGGAACAGTTGGTATGGACTAGATGAAT
>JAOQMQ010000005.1:9143344-9155416 GCA_027563845.1 Erythroxylum subrotundum | reverse complement strand
TAAAATCTAAATTCTTATAAGAATATTCATTGAAATACTAAAATATATAATATTCATATTCTTATTTTTTTTAAAGTCATTTCCTTATAAGTCATTTTACACATAAACAGCTAATATTAAACAACTAATTTTACCAAACATCTTTAACAAATAGCTAATGCAATCTGCTGGTCAAATCGGCTGATATAATCAGCTATAAACTAACAGCTGATAGAATCAGCTATCAGCTAATTGCCAAACAGGGCCTATATTGCTCAAAAATATCATTTTAACATGTTGAGTTGATTAAACTTAATTTGTTTATTGTGATAAACTCTGTTTTTTAAAACAAAAATTGACTCTTTTTCGAGAACACATGGCAATAATTTTTCTTCCCGGGAGTAACTAAAAAAGGACTTAATTGAAGACATTCCAAAATTTTCAAGGGCAAAGTAAAATAATGCGAAAAGAGAAGGACTAATGGAAAAGAATGGGCTTGCTTTTGCCAAAAGACTTACTTGCTTGTTTGTCAAGTTGCGTGTTACAATTCACAACTTATTAGCAGCTTAGACCTCTCTCTCTCTTTGTAAACTACTGAGCCTTCTCTCTCTTTCTTACGACAATTTAGGGTTTATAAAATTTCCCTTCGGGAGAGAAATTGATTTGCAAAATTGGGGATTTTGATTTGTTTCGATTAGATTTTAAGCAATGGCGGCGATGACGGTGAGCTCTGCTGGTGGCTTGCTGGCGATGCTTAATGAAAGCCATCCTTTGCTCAAACAGCACGCTCTTTATAATCTTAATAACTTCGTTGACCAGTTTTGGCCTGAGATCTCCACTAGCGTACCTATAATGTAACTCTTTATATTCGATAAGTGTGTTTTTGCTCGGTTTGTCGTTTTTTATCTGTTTTGTTCACGAAATAGTTTGGCGTTATGGAAGGGGAAATGAAAAGTTTGGATCTCTGTAGTTCTGAATTTGAGTCTTGCCTTAGTTGTTTAGATTTCGAGTACTATTGCATTGAATTGGTACAAGTTAAAAAATTGTTTTCTTAGGTGTGAATTGCTGCTGCTTTTGGTTGTTACTGCAACTCTCTACTTATCTCTTTTGTTTACTTGGTGCGATATCTGGGTAGCAAGCTTAATCTGGCTAAGCGCATACCGGAATTTTCAAATTCATTGTGGTTTTGGAGATTGATTATATTAAGGATAAGAACCATGTAAGCTGCAGATTTCGGTCCAAAGCATACTTGAGGTTCAAATTCTGCTGACAAGTTGTATCGGCTTATGTCTTGTTGATGATAAGCATAGTGTCGTAATTCTATGTTTCTTCTGTTGGAGTTTTGAGCCAGATTAGGATTTAACACAGCAACTGCAAAATGCTTAGGTCTTATTGCTCTTATCTGTTGACACTCAACTCAGTGTTTAGTGTTTTGTATGAAGTATGAAAAGCGAAGTAAATAGTGTAGATATATTTGATTGTGACCTTTATTTGTTCGCATTCCAATTTTAATGTTCTTTTCCTTCTCGTTCAATTTGAGTTATGCCATTGAGCAATTTTGGGTGTCATCGGCTTGAGATTTCCATTTTCCATGTTGATTTTAATATTGATACATTTTCCTTCTCATTCAGAGAAAGTTTGTACGAAGATGAGGAGTTTGATCAACATCAAAGACAACTTGCTGCACTGCTTGTCTCCAAGGTTAGAACTGGCTTATTTTCTTTAGTTCCTGCTGCTCTATCTATTCCATTTGTGGAGAAAGGAAGATGAGGATAACATAATTAGCATAGTCCATTGTATCATTAATTCTAGGAATTTTACCCTTGGATACAAATATTTCACATATATGTATGTGATAACGACCTTCTGAGATTTCATGTGATGCAAAAGTGCTTAGACTTTTGAATCTTGTTTGTTAACCTTCAAATTGAAAAAAGCTATTGATGAGCTCTGTCCTTGTTTAGTGGTAAAAATCCAAATGAATCAAAATATAGAGTGTTCTTGGAGGGATAGGGTCCAATCTGGATAAGAATCTTTTTACAGTTTTATTTCTTTTCAACCATGATAATCGTAGCTTAACTGGATTCTTGTCTCAGGTATTCTATTACTTGGGTGAACTTAATGACTCATTGTCTTATGCCCTTGGTGCTGGCTCCGAGTTTGATGTTTCCGAGGATACTGATTATGTTCACACTCTTCTTGGTAATTATTCTGCTCAACTTGCATTGTTTTCATATCATGGGAGATGGCGATGTTAATTCTGAGGCTTTAGAGTTTTCATTGTATTTGACTTGCTAAATTTAACAGCACCAGTGACTTTCTTAACTTAACTGTTAGCATTATTGCCATATTTACAACTTTTTGTTGGTTCATTATAATCTGTCCTCCTCTGGTTTTTGATTTTGATATCTAGTCATGTGTTGGCATAACCAAGTTACATGATAAGTCTTTGGGCCATTGATTTGACATTTTTTTTGTCTATATCATCAGCCAAGGCCATTGATGAGTATGCTAGTCTAAAGTCTAAGGCAGCTGAATCAACTGATTCAATAGATGTTGACGCTAGGTTGGAGACCATTGTTGAGAGAATGCTGGATAAGTATGCAGTTGTAAACTCTCTTAGTCATTTTTATCTGTGATCCTTCTAGTTATATTATCATTTCTTCTGTTAGGTGTATCGTGGATGGAAAATATCAACAGGCAATGGGAATTGCCATTGAATGTCGAAGATTGGACAAACTTGAGGAAGCAATCACTAGGAGTGATAATATTCAGGGAAGCCTGTCCTATTGCATTAATGTCTCTCATTCTTTTGTTAATCTAAGAGAGTATCGACGTGAGGTAAGGAGGTTCATCAACTTATAATTGATCAAACGTAGACATTGCTTAAATTGATTAAATCTGCATGTTTAATATGTTAATGTTCTGATTAATTTATCGTTGTTGTGAACATGTTCTATCTTTTATAGTCTTACTCTTGCGCTCAGTACTTGTTTTGGGTCTACATAATCATGCATGCATTTTTGATGATCATTTAACAAGTTTCTGTTCTACTTGTTCTGCTGGTTGTTGGTTCATCAACTAACATGTGGTACGACTAACATATCTTGATGGACAGTATAGATGAATACTGATCATTATTTGATTTCCAGGTCCTTCGTCTTCTTGTTAATGTGTACCAAAAGTTGCCTTCTCCTGATTTTCTGAGCATATGCCAATGCTTAATGTTTTTGGATGAACCTGAAGGTGTAGCAAACATTTTAGAGAAACTCCTACGCTCTGGAAATAGGGATGAAGCTCTCTTGGCATTCCAGATAGCCTTTGATCTTGTGGAGAATGAGCACCAGGCTTTTCTCTTAAATGTTAGGGACCGTCTTTCAGCTCCAAAGCTACAACCTCCAATATCTGCACAGCCAAGATCTAATCCAGGTTCTGCTCAAACTGAAAATCCTGCTACTGCAGAGGATGTCCAAATGACAGAAGGAACTTCAACAACCACTGAGCATGTGCATGATACAGATCCTAATGAGGCAATTTATGCTGAGAGGTTGACTAAGATTAAGGACATTTTGTCTGGAGAGACCTCAATACAGTTGACTTTGCAATTCTTGTACAGTCATAACAAGTACGAATTAAGTTCTTGTACAGTCATAATAAGTTCTTTGCAATTCGATCTCACAAATTAAGTATTGTTTGTCTTGTAGAGGATTGGTAAGGGGGTAAAAGTAACTCTTGTAACTTGCTTTACAGATCAGATCTGCTCATTCTGAAGACAATAAAGCAGTCTGTTGAGATGAGAAATAGTGTCTGTCATAGTGCAACAATTTATGCAAATGCGATCATGCATGCTGGAACGACTGTGGATACATTCCTAAGGGAGAATCTGGTGAGTATTAGAATGTGCTTTTGTTTTTTATTAACTGTTCCTTGGTTTGTTTTGTTCTTTTGTTTCTTAGGCTCCATTTGTAGTGATTGTTAAATTGTTTTTGGTTCAAATATATTGGCAGGACTGGTTGAGTAGGGCTACAAATTGGGCTAAATTTAGTGCTACAGCAGGTCTTGGTGTTATTCACAGAGGACATCTACAGCAGGGGAGGTCACTTATGGCTCCGTATTTACCTCAGGGTGGAGCTGGTGGCGGAGGCAGTCCTTATTCAGAAGGTGGCGCCCTCTATGCTCTTGGTCTAATTCATGCCAACCATGGAGAAGGAATTAAACAATTTCTTCGTGATAGCTTACGTAGCACAAATGTAGAGGTATGACTTTGATCATGATGCTTGCTTTTGGCTTCCTTTTTGAGTCGATCTTTGTTGCTGCTTGAGTCTAAGATGGAGATGCCTATGCAGGTTATTCAACATGGTGCATGCTTAGGTCTTGGTTTGGCAGCTCTTGGAACTGCTGATGAAGACATATATGATGACATTAAAAGCGCATTGTACACAGACAGTGCTGTTGCTGGTGAGGCTGCTGGAATTAGTATGGGCTTGCTTATGGTTGGAACTGCTAGTGAGAAAGCAGGTGAAATGCTTGCTTATGCTCATGAGACACAGCACGAAAAAATCATAAGGTAATTTTAGGCTTCATTCTATTATAGTGCGTCTCACTGAGCCTTCATTTGAGGCTTTTCCCTTTGTTTATGAAGTTTTTTAATGCTGCAGAGGGTTGGCATTGGGTATAGCTCTTACAGTTTATGGAAGAGAAGAGGAAGCAGACACACTAATTGAACAGATGACTCGTGATCAAGATCCCATACTTCGTTATGGTGGCATGTATGCATTGGCGTTGGCCTACAGCGGAACAGCAAACAATAAGGCCATACGCCAACTGCTGCACTTTGCTGTATCAGATGTGAGTGATGATGTAAGAAGGACAGCTGTTCTTGCACTTGGATTTGTTTTGTACTCTGAACCAGAACAGGTTTGTTTTCTCTTCCTGCCATTCTCTGATTCACATTTTTGTGCTTCATGTTCGTGCATTTTCTATGACCATTTGCCATAAGAGCTACTAATAGTTGTTCACTTGTATTTTTCTTATTCTGTCCCCTTCTGAACTTTTCTGCTGTGGTTGGTGGTATGATTTGTCCCTCACTAAACTTTGGATAAAGCAGACTCCGCGAATTGTCTCCTTGCTATCTGAGTCCTATAACCCACACGTCCGATATGGTGCGGCTCTTGCGGTGGGCATTTCATGTGCTGGCACTGGCATGAGTGAGGCTATATCATTGCTCGAACCTTTGACATCAGATGTTGTTGATTTTGTTCGTCAAGGTGCCCTTATTGCAATGGCCATGGTCATGGTTCAGATGAATGAAGCCAGTGATTCTCGTGTGGGTACATTTAGGTATTGGATATCGGTGCTGTGCCTCTTGATTTACAAAGGATATTACTGCTAAAAGAGCATGAGTTACTATATGATCACAATTTTCAAAACCTAATTTCTATCTCTTAATTTAGGCGACAACTCGAAAAGATTATTCTTGATAAGCATGAAGACACAATGAGCAAGATGGGAGCAATCCTTGCTTCTGGAATACTTGATGCTGGTGGAAGGAATGTGACCGTAAGGTTGTTGTCTAAGTCAAAACATGATAAGATCACTGCTGTTGTTGGCCTCGCTGTTTTTAGCCAATTCTGGTATTGGTACCCCCTCATTTATTTCATAAGCTTGTCATTCTCGCCCGCCGCTTTTATCGGACTGAACTACGACTTGAAGGTTCCAAAATTTGAGTTTATCTCGAATGCAAAGCCTTCCCTATTTGAATATCCAAAACCAACTGTTGTTCCTAGCACCAGATCAACTGTGAAACTTCCTGCAGCAGTTCTTTCAACATCAGCAAAGGCCAAGGCAAGAGCAAAGAAAGAAGCAGACCAGAAGGCTAATGCTGAGAAAGCAGCTGGAGCGGAGTCATCGTCTGCTGCAGTGTCACATACTGGAAAAGGAAAATCATCCACTGAGAAGGATGGGGATTCCATGCAGGTAGTGATGTTGTTTTCTCCCTCATAAGCTTGTCTTTCTTCAACTATTTTATGTTTCCGCTGTTTGGGATTGGACTGTTCCATATAAGAAGAGCTGAATGGGGTGTTCATCTGTGTGCTGTCTTAAACTGATGATCTTGTATCTTTGGTAGGTTGATAATACACCAGATAGAAAAGCAGAGCCTGAACCTTCTTTTGAAATTTTGACCAACCCGGCCAGGGTGGTTCCAGCACAAGAGAAATTTATCAAGTTCATTGAAGGTAGCAGATATGTGCCAGTAAAATTGGCACCTTCAGGATTTGTCCTCCTGAGAGATATGCTACCAACTGAACCTGAGGTACTCTCCCTAACTGATGCACCAGCATCAACACCATCCCCTGCTAGTGGTTCAGCAACCGGACAGCAGCATGGTTCTACAGCAGCCATGGCTGTTGATGAGGAGCCTCAGCCACCTCAGTCTTTTGAATACACTTCATGATTGAGTGGTAACGGGCATCATATCCCTGTGATGTTAACTCAAATGCGATCCTGCAAGCAGAGACAAGGTGAAAACATGTCCGAGCAGCCACTTTTGCAGTTCTGCATGTTTATCGGCAACCTGAAGTGAGCTAAAGTGTGGGGCTTTTTACTGTTTTAAGGATGTTTAGGTGGCAGTGGTCTTGGTTTGGGTGCGCTCACGTTGATCTGTGAAATGTCTCATTTGGTAGTTAATAGCTTTACGTTTGATGGTTATGAGGGTGAGAAAGGCGGGGATTACTAATCAATCTGCTTTCTTGGATGATGTCATTGTATAATTGCCTTCCTGGAAAGAGAAACATTGTTTCTACATCGTTCTGGTTGCTGAACGGGGCCAAGCCAAAGTCTTTTCCTATGCAGTACATTGTTTACTTTTTGCGGGTAGTTCTCAAATCCGAAAAGGGAACTTTAGAAGATCTTGATGGTTCGCCGTAGATAACTTTTGGATAGAAAATACCCCTGATCAGTGAGATGATTTTAAATCTTGGCGGTTCTATCACATTTATGGTCACAATTTTCCAATCAAAAATTCACTTTGGCATTGGTCATGCTCAACTGATCTTTGAGCTGGGAGTTTAAAATTACCTGTTGGATTGAGTTCAACTGAACATAGAAAGATGGTATTTACTATTTAGTGCATTATTGTTTGAATGATTGACATTCGTTTAGGGCAAGGATATGCTATTTTCACAGGTTACTTCACAGTAAAATTTAATCTCGTATATTGAGAAAAAAGAAATTCGACATTTGAAGAAAAGCCTCATACACTCCCACTTTATATTTAGTCTATTCCGAAAATTCGTAGACCGAAAAGAAAGGGATCGCAGTGATTATATGAACAAAACTTAACAAAAGAGGAGAAGAAATCCAAGTCAGACACGTCCAATAACGGCAATGAAAGTTTGGTTATTTTAGCCAAAAACAAAAAAAACACGCGCGCGCGTATATATAGATAATATATATAATAAAATAAAAATAATTTAAAAATAAACTATACGTAAAAGATGAAAATTATAATAATAATACCAATAATAATAATACAAATATAAAAATAATTATAAATAAAAATATAAAAATATATGTAATAAAATAAATAATAAAATAGGTATAGAACAAGGTAAAATGTAAAAATAAAAGATAAAACAAGTAAATAAATACACAAACAAAAAAGAAGACAAGTTAATAAATAAATTAAACAAGTCATTACAAAAAAATATTTGGACTAAATAAGGAAATATTTAGGTTAACTAATCAAGAGGGAAATACTACATATCAAATGTTTAGGCTAAATACAAGACACAAGGTTCTAAGAAAAATGTTTAAAAAACTTACGAGAGTGAAAAATATCTCTCTATATGAGATCCTTTATCTAAATTCTAGTACGCCAAAGTTTTTTATTGAAAGTCATGCCCTTGGTAAGTTCCATTAGAGTCATATCATTTTTGATCACCTCCCTTTAGTTCTTCTTAGATTTTCATTTCTTTCCTCTTATAGTCTCTAAGTACAATCTTCTCATTAGAAAATTAAAATGTCTCCTCTTAACATGTCTAAATCATTTAAACTTTGTCTTTTTTTAATTTTTCATTAATATTAGTCCCCTTTAATTTATCTCGTCCATTACATTCCTAACTTTATTTCTTCCAACAAAGTTATATATCCAAAGGAGCATTCTCATCTCCGTCACCATTAACTTATTACTATACATCTGTTTAATGGTCTAACATTTTACCCCATAGAACATGACCAATATAATTGTCAAACGATAGAATTAATTACCTTTGAACTTGCGTGATATCTTTCTGTCACATAAAATTGTTGATATACTTCTCCATTTAAGTCATCCTGATTTGATTTAATGAATTATGTCTTCATCAATCTCTCCGTTGCTTTGGATGATAGATCCTCAATATTTAAAATATTCTTTTATGGTTTAACTTCTGAATCAATCTTTACTTCTACATCAGAAGTCATCTTATAACCCAAAAAATTACACTTCAAGTATTTAGTCTTAGTCCTACTTAGTTTCAAACCCTTCAACTCTAAAGTTCTAGTTTGATATTGACATCCTCTTTTATCTCATTTGCTAAAATAATATAATCAACAAATAACATACACCAAGATATATTCCCTTGAATATTTTTAGTGATTTCATCCATCACTGCTGTAAATAAAAAGGGCTTAATAAGAAGCTTCAGTGAAGCCTAACATCAATAAGAAAATATTATGTACGGCTTCCTGTCATCTTCACTGTTATGTTTACACCTTCTTATATATTCTTAATAGTCTGTATATAAATCATAGAAACTTCCATTTACACCTTCATATATATCAAACTTCCGTAACTTCTAAACAAGTCTTACGTCATTCATATATGGTGCAAAGGATGCATTCTCGTATACATAAACATGTAACATGTTTGTTAGTCCCATCTTTATTTGTACATGAGAGCTGTAGTCTAGTAGTATACATAATCATTTGATCAGGATCGACGATTGTCCTCAGCCCAAGTAAGGTTATACGTTAATGTCGAATTTAGTTTTTTTTTTTTTAAATGGGGTCTTGAACTAGGACGTATTTATTTATATTAATCGAGTATTTACTAAAAATATGTTCATTTTTATTAAGTACCTGTCTACATGAAATTTAAAATCTTTAGCTCTAAAATAATTTTACAGATAAATCAGCAGAAATACCCCAAGCGCCTTCACTCGACTCTCTACGTGACTTTCATTTAATTTATAAATGAATACATATTAATTTGTTACATATTAAAGGGTTGTTGACTGTGAGAATCAACGTGATAGCAAATAAAGAATAGTATTAGCATCCCATTTGCAGAATATTATAAATTTCAAAGTGAACTGATCTTTTACGTAATTAGAGTCATGAAAAGATATGGAAAAGCAAAGTTGAAGAGCGTTGTTGGCCTGTGACTATCTTTAATAATCAGAGGTGGTGAATGTGACTGTGAAGATGAAGCTGTGAATGTGAGGTGTCCATTAATCCACCGGCTCCTCTGTCACTCTTATCTGTCTTCTTTCTTCAAGTCAAACCCATCTTTGATCAGTGTTTAGAAGGTCTATGTACTTGGCCCGTTCTCATCAACCGAGAAATCTCACTTTTTTTATATAAAAATATATATATAACCAAACAAAGCTTCGTTCTTGGTGGTACCCCATAACTTCTGTTCTTCAAATACCAAAACCCCACTTCCGCTCTTTGTCTTATTGGAAGCCTCTCTCCAATCAGGTTATTGTTGCGGTCATTTCTGTTTTATCATAACTTCCATGCAACTTCTATATATCGTCTTTCTTTGTACTTTTCTGGCTTGCTACTCACTACTTACAAGTCATTACTGGTCTTATCAAGAATGTCCAAATTTACATGAGAGTCTTATTTACTTGCGCTGTAAATTTACGAGGGTTATCATATTTTCAGGTGAAGGAAACTCATCCAGGAGGTTTCCAAGGTTCGCTTGTCGTTGCATGAATTGAGCTCATCTCATAGGGTTTTCGATTAAAGTGCGTCCCTATAAATAGAGCAATGGACAAAGAAGAGAACTACTCGGTATGTCTAGGCTCATTTCTTATCAACCACATCATTACTATTTGTGTTCTTTTCTCGATAAATCTTTTCAATCACCATGTTATTTTTCTCTAAGCTAAACTTGTTTCACCGTCAGGCAAGCTTTACCGGACTTGACTACACTCTTGACAATCATCACCATCCACAAGAAGAGCTCATGAAGCTGAGAATTGGAGAAACTTCTGGTGGTGACAGTAATGGAATGGTTGATCATATGCTCCATAGTTCCCAACCACATCAACAAATACCATCTGGATTTTACGCATCTGCTTCGTTTGATAAACTGAGCTTCGCAGATGTGATGCAATTTGCTGACTTTGGACCTAAGTTGGCCTTGAATCAGGCCAAGATCTCTGAGGAAGAAACCGGGATTGACCCGGTTTACTTCCTTAAGTTTCCGGTTCTGAACGATAAGAAGGAGGAGCAACCATTAATGGTTCCTCAACTAGGCGGAGAAAATGATGAGAGGTTTAAAGATGGGAACAGTTTGGACAACAGGACGGGATTAGTAGGAGAAGAGAGGGTCGTGAGAGAGGATGAAGAGGCTAGGGTTTCAGACAACACATCGGTACAACTCCAGTTTCTAGGAGATCAAGATCCTCACCAAAACAAGAACCTGTTACCAGAAGTGAAGAGCAAGAGAAAAAGACCAAGAGCCATCAAGACGAGTGAGGAAGTGGAGAGCCAAAGAATGACGCATATTGCAGTGGAAAGAAATCGAAGGAAGCAAATGAATGAACATCTTCGAGTTTTGAGGTCTCTCATGCCTGGATCATATGTACAAAGGGTATCAATCAACTTGCTTATCTTTCACAAACATCGGATCCAAATTGTGGTTGTTGAATTTCTTATATTGTTCTAAAAGTCGAACTAAGTACGCTTTTAAGGAAACTTGAGAAACACCAGATTAAGTCATTGAATTTGCAGGGAGACCAAGCTTCAATTATCGGTGGAGCCATCGAATTTGTGAGAGAATTAGAGCAACTTCTCCAATGCTTGGAATCTCAAAAGCGTCGTAGATTCTACGGAGAAGCTGCTGCGAGACAGATGGGAGATCCTTCAATTGCAATTCCACAAGCACAACCACCATCGCACTTCCTTCCTAATAATCCTCTTCCTCTTCAACACGATCAAATGAAGCTTGTCGACTTCGAAACCGGACTCCAAGAGGAAATCGCCGAGAACAAGTCTTGCTTGGCTGACGTTGAAGTGAAGCTTCTGGGGTTCGACGCCATAATCAAGATTCTCTCTAGAAGAAGACCAGGCCAGCTAATTAAGGCCATTGCAGCTCTTGAAGATCTGCAGCTTAATATTCTTCACACCAACATCACCACAATTGAACAAACTGTTCTCTACTCATTCAATGTCAAGGTAAAACACTTTCTTCTGATACCCTAACTTATGTTAATTTCTCTCTTTTTTAACAAAGTTCCAACCCTATATATTTTACTCGACTTAAAATTGAAGACGGTAGGTATATAACATCTTAGTTTCTGGGTGGGTTTATTGCACCTTGAGTCTTGACCAAAAAGGGTCCCTGTTGGATGTGATATTGATCTTTCTTGCAGGTTGCAAGTGAATCAGGGTTTACAGCAGAAGATATAGCGAGCTCGGTTCAGCAGATATTCACTTTTATTCATGCAAACAGCAGCAGTATCATGTGACCTAAGTCTAATTCAGACAAAAGATGATCGATCTACTCCAACGTCTCTTCTGTTTCTATGTATTGTATTGTCTTCTTCCCTAATTTTACGGTTGAATGATATGTACACTTGTGACTTGGTATCGGTCCAGCTGGTTAAAGTTTCGCAGCCTTGGGTTATTTTCAGATTTTTTTCTGTAATTAATTTTAATGGAAGTCTAATTAATATACCAAGAATATAACAAGTTGAGAAGGAAATCTTTTAAAATTAAAAGAGTTTCTGACAGTATAGTTATCTTATTTCTTCTGCTATCCGCATAGGTTTTTCTTCTCTGCGTGACATACTAACATCTTACAATTACTATACGAAACAA
>JAOQMQ010000005.1:9124607-9143212 GCA_027563845.1 Erythroxylum subrotundum | reverse complement strand
TTGAAGTAAATTGCAAAAAAATCAGTGTGTGACTCGCATTCACTTTGCCGCTTGTTGCCAAAAGAGATGACAAACTTACACACACTGATTATGGTGTCAAGTACTCCTATTATATAACTAGCTCTCTGGGAGAGACATGCACAGGCATAGACATGAATGCATGTGGGAGGCTAGGAGATGGTTCGGAAGAGAAAAGGAGACGTGAAAACGGATCCTGAATTGGCATTTTGTTGGAACTAGAACCAATGATTTGTTGGAAGTCAACGTGTCCCGTACCCTTTTGCTTTGGGTTGACTTGTCAGAAATCACAAATTGGTGGTATTAGGCAACATCCAGACGTCGCTATAGTCTTGTAGTGTCTGTAATGGGTGATATATGTCTGGATTTTGGGACTGGTCACTCTTTTATTTTCTTTGTCCTTAGCTTGTTTACGTACGTAGGACAGCATGTGGGGTTTCAGGATTTTCTTCAGAGAGTCAAATGTGTCCATTACAAAGATAGTACCTCAGCAATTAAAACCACTGAAGGTGGGGGAGCCTTTCATGATCTTCACTCGCTCAAGCTCAACTTCGAGCCCCAGAGTAAGGTGGAGTTGATTTAACAACAAAAGAACATGTATGAATTTGATTTGCAATATCGAAACTTCACTAAACTAGTCTACATTCATTTAATATTTTTATTGCTACCTATTATCAAACTCATATGGTATCCATTAATGTATTCAAACTATCATATAGTGTAAGTTAGTTTGCACGTAAATATAAGCTAAGTTGAGACTGTCCATTGTGAGCGTGAGGATGCTGCAATGACCTCCATGTGCTCAGTCACTCTATCTCTAGGAGGGTCTAGATCTTCTGTCTAATTTTATGGTGTCTTATTCTGTCCCATGAATCTCAGCCATTTATTTATGTGTGTTCCGTGTGGGTCCCGCATAAATGAATGGTTGAGATTTATTGAACAGAATAAGACATCATAAAACTGGACAGAAGATCTTGTCTTTCTCTAGGAACCCACTTGTATTCTACGATACCTGATGGGACTCCTGGATTGTATTTATCGCTTCTAATATATTTCATTTTAATTTCGGCAATCCAATACTTAAGCTAAAAACTAATATTTATAAGACTTTTTTACACAGTAAACTCTTAGCCAATTAAATTGACTTCATTATGTTAAAAGTGATTAGAGGACTGAATTAGAAGCTTATGAGGGGGAAAAAAAAAAGACAATTGGGTATAATATTTCGATCCAGTGATAAAAAGAGACACAGCAGAGCAGGCTATGTTTTAAAGGTTAAGGCCCAACAGCCCAAAGAGAAACACAAACCCTTCAAAACCCTAACCCTCACGCAGCTTCACTTTCATCGACTCAACCCATTTACGACACAACTTGCGGCTGCACAGAGAAAGAGAGCAACAATGGTTTCAGGATCTGGGATATGCGCGAAAAGGGTGGTAGTTGATGCCCGACACCACATGTTAGGCCGCTTGGCTTCCATCGTTGCAAAGGAGTTGTTGAATGGGCAAAGGGTGGTTGTTGTGAGATGTGAAGAGATATGCTTATCTGGTGGATTGGTTAGGCAGAAGATGAAGTATATGAGGTTCTTGCGTAAGCGCATGAACACTAAGCCTTCTCATGGTCCTATCCACTTTCGCGCTCCTTCTAAGATTCTCTGGCGCACCATTCGCGGGTAAATCGATTCTCTATTTGTACATCTTGGTGTTTTAATGCTTGTAATCGATTTGTTTTACTGAATTGACATCTGGGTTTCGTTTATAATGAATCCTTATGGAAGCTAGCGTTTATAGTTGCTTACACTTGGGTAATTGAGTTGTTGGTATCCTGGAAAAAGTTGTCTTTATATTGAGGTTTGTTGTCTGGGATTGACTGAAAAGCTCGCGTTAATACTGTATTCTGTCTAAAATGGTGAGAAGATATACCTTTGCTTTTCCAGATGAGTATAGAAGTCATTTTATGTTCATTTCCTTGTAATCTGGAATTGCTGCGTATTAGATTTTGGGAAAGAGGACGTACTGGTTGCAGGAGAATGAAGGTTGCTTGTATGTTTTGTAGTCGTCTTTTGTATATGCGATATTTTTACTTCAGGTTTCAAATTCTTTTTGAACTGTAGGATGATTCCTCATAAGACCAAGCGCGGAGAGGCAGCCCTTGCTCGCCTGAAGGTTTATGAGGGTGTTCCTCCCCCTTATGACAAGATAAAGAGGATGGTGATTCCAGATGCCCTCAAGTGAGTTTTTTAAATGTTAGTTGCATTTTTAAATGTTGTTTGATGTTTATTAGCTGAAACATTAGTCTTTAATTTGGGATAAACTTGGGAAAATCAGGGTTTTGAGGCTGCAGGCTGGGCACAAGTACTGCTTATTAGGAAAGCTATCATCTGAGGTTGGGTGGAACTACTATGACATAATTAAGGTATGAAGTGTCTACCCGCTACCTTCTTTTACATAGTTATGACAGTTTACCCCATGATTGTGTTTATGTGTCACTAAATTAAAGAGATTTGACCTAATATATATTCTTATGTGGTTCTAGCTTTTCTACTTTGCTTGTGGAAGATATATATTCTGGTTTTCTATTTTACTTCTACTTGTTGAGCTGCTGTAAAAAATTACAAGTTCGACATAGCACCATTGATGCTAATTCGCAAGATTGCAAGTTGCTAGTGTTCTCTGATCTACATTACTACTCTGCTTTTCCTTAGGAGCTCGAGAGGAAGAGAAAGGAGAGGGCTCAGGTGACATATGAGAGAAAGAAGCAGTTGACAAAACTGAGGGTTAAAGCTGAAAAGATTGCAGAGGAGAAGCTAGGTCCCCAGCTAGACATTATCGCTCCCATCAAATATTAATGCTACGTCGAGTTGTTTTTTCTTTCTTGTGGGTGAAAAATAGACTCATATCGTGAACTAAATCTGAATTCTGTTTTGCCTTGCGTCTGCAATGATTCTTTTTGACTTCACTATATGCTATACTTAATGCAGTGGACTTGCATGATGATATTGTTCTTTATCGACGAGTGAAATGATGTTGCAATAGTTATCCACATTGCAATAGACTGTTATGCACTAGCCACACACTTGCAGCTCCCGTTGTAGTCATATTGAATAGTTTGAGATTAGTATTTAGAATCCATTAGTAGCAGGGAAAAGAAGGGTGGGTGACTTTCATGGGGAAAGTTTCTCCAACACCGACCAGTACATCCTCCAACTTAAAGATCTAAGAATGCCTCATTTTCTGAAGCCACAGATGTTTAGATAATTGAAATACTCTCATAAGGATGTAGGGTAAGCAGTATGTTACTGTTGGTATGTTCTCAATATTCAACATTTTAGTGTCTTGTGTTGGCTTGTTACTGGTCGTACATGCCCAGTGATGGAATGCGTCCAGCTAGTAATACAGCAGAATTTCTAATTAAAAAATGTATGCACGTATAAGCTAGGGATGATTGTACATTTTAATGGGATGAACTTAGTTAAAACGTTTGTTAGATGTCTTGGACTATTTACAGCTATCAAATCAAGGAAGATTGAACTGGATAGTTTTGCCAAAAGAATTAGTTCACCCAAGTATGAAATCAATATTTCAGATGAGTTTCTCATCGCATCTCTATACAATACAAGGCTGTAGACTGCAATTACGTCGCCTTAAATGCCTAAAAAAAATTCTCAACATATACATCCAAAACCAAAGACATTAAAACACGACCAGAAGGTCGGATTCAGAATCAAAAGATAAAAAGAAGGAACTTAAGACGATGGTGAGTTTAATGGCGTAAGACGTAAGAGTGTATCCAATTATAACAACAAAGTTAGTACTTGGAACAAATTCTTTTATTCTTGTTCATGTTTTAGGCTGCCTTTTCCATTAACCTCCTTTAATTTTGTTTCACGTGATAGGATTTGGCTGTATGTTTATTTTTCTCTTTTTTGATAAATCAAACAATTTACATGACACACGCTGTGCTGATATTAAGGAAAAGAAGCATTTTCATTATTCCAAAAAATTAGGTCAGCCGTTTCAACTTTAAAGGCCAATATTAGATCGTGAACTTGAAGATTACCCTTGAGATTATTGCATTTTGTGTAGTAATTTTCTACGTTAATAATACATGGGGATTGGAAAAACCTTTTTGGATTATCGTTCAACTTTACAATGCCTGAAAAAGCTTATGATGAGATAATAATTCAGTGATAAAAACCTCTCACTATTCAAAAAATCATGATTGTTTTTCTAATTTTCCCTTCACAGGCCCTATAGGAACAATCATTCTAAATAATAAATATACATGAGAAATGGATGAGGCAATAAAACAAAGGAAAGAGCTTACTATTCTGTATTTATTCGTTTACCAATATTCATTGTGATTCTGTTCACTTATATGTACATAAACAGAAACTTTTGACTTTCCTTTTACCCTCCAAAATCCTTGTAACTGTCGCTGGTTATCCAAGACTTGGCAGATAAATGGACTCATGCTTGGTTGTATTATATGTGTAATATCCAAGCTATTCCATTTTCTGGTCATCTTTGGATCCACCAATTCACATATACACTTTGGTTTTATCAGTTTCTTCTCTAAAACTTGTAATACAAAGATGTTAATTCCACGATACTTTCATCTGTGTTTTGCCATCTTCATAGTAATTGGCTTCCAACTGGTCCTCATAGATGCCAAGTCCTATGGAGCTGCTCAATTCCATCGTCTTACCAGTAAGTCATTGCCTTACAAGGTGATGCATGTTGATCAGTCTGGCCATGGAGATTTCAAAAGTGTTCAAGCAGCCATTGATTCCGTTCCATCTAATAACAGGAACTGGGTCTGTATCTACATCACTGCTGGTACATACAGGTGCGACCCTGCTCAGACTTCTCATTTCTTTTTCTTTTTTTTTTCCCTATGTTATCTGATTAGCTTCTTTGTAATCTACAAAGCGTAGACTTTGACGAAGATATCCACTTTGTAATGCATATGCAGAGAGAAGGTGAAGATCCCTTATGACAAACCATATATAATCCTGAAAGGAGAAGGAATGAGGAAGACCTATATAGTGTGGGGTGACCACGAGACAACAGCACAAAGCCCAACTTTCACGTCTCTAGCAGACAACATTATCGCCAGAAGTATTGGCTTTGTTGTAAGAAAATTTTTCATATACATGTGCTTATGTGAACAAGTAATATACACGACTTCATCCCTTGGCAACTGTTTTCTTTTGTTTGGATGAAATCTTTCGACAGAACTCCTACAACTTTCCACTTAATAGTAATAGTAACCCTAGGCTACCGGCGGTGGCTGCAATGATAAGCGGCGACAGGAATGCATTTTACCGGTGTGGCTTTGCCGGGGTGCAAGACACCTTGTGGGATGATCAAGGTCGACACTACTTCAAGCACTGCACCATTCAGGGTGCTGTTGATTTCATCTTTGGCAGTGGCCAATCCATATACGAGGTAGTACTTTTGCCTTATGAACTTGTACAATCTTTTATCATGATGCAAATAAGGAGATTTCTCGACTTTTGGCATCAAAGATTTTGTCAAAAAGGATGAATAATTTTGAACCTTGTATTGGGATTTATTATCTTATATTTATATAATTTGCAATTATTATAATAACTGCAACAATATTGTAACTTACTTGATTTATTGTAGGAGGGACTTCTAACTTCATCTCTAATTAGGATCCAAACTAGTTGATTAGAGTGGGATTGTGTATATAATAACAAACATTATTTATCATCTTTATTACCAAGTTCCAAGTGATTTTGTCATCATGTGTACTTAAATGTAGGATTGTGACATACAAGTACTGGAAGGAGGATATATAACAGCACAGGGAAGAACAAATCTAAATGATTCAAATGGGTTTGTTTTCAAGGGATGTAGAGTGTTTGGAAAAGGCCCTGCATTTCTAGGTAGGCCTTGGAGAGGGTTTGCTAGGGTTATATTCTACAGCTCAAACTTTGACGACATTATAGATCCTTTGGGGTGGAATGCTTGGAATTGCGTTGGCCATGAGTAAGTTCCTTATCCTCCTCATATTGTTGCCCAATCTTTGTATTTTTCTTCTATGTGACACATAGACAAGTGCTTTTAAAACCCTTGAAGTGTTCACATAAGTAATTAAATTCAGTTTATAGTATGATGTATATAGTTAACCTACATCAGTTGTAATTGACAAGATGAGCCGGTAGTTTGTAAATTAAATGTCACGTGGTACGTTCATATAAGTTACTGAATTGATTCCTCAATTATAATCCTAGTGAATGTGCAGAAAAACATGGAAAGGGAAATTTCATACATTTCTAATCATCTGTTTATATATAATTATTTCTATGAAAAGAAATTTATTTCTTAACAAAATTCAGCATATAGATCGAGTCGATGTTTATTCCACTTAATGTCCTGTTTTCCCATTTGATATGCCTAATCTTCAGTTCCTTTTTCATCTGATGGTTTATTGTGTTCATCCAATATAACCAGGGACCAGGTAACCTTTGTGGAGGACGGCAATTATGGAGCAGGAGCCAACATTACAAGAAGAGTAAAGTGGATAAACAAGCTCAGTGCTCAATATATAGAGCAATTGACTAGTATGTCTTTTATTGATGATCAAAACTGGATCCAAAAGCAACCATTGTAGATTTGCAAACAAAACGCTAATTTTGTTGCTATAAATCCACTCTTGTTTGATCTCTTTCTGTTAAATTTCATCCCTTTTCCCTCAATATTAAGTTTGATATTCCAGTTGTTTAATCTTAAGTTGTCAACATTGAGAAATAAATGACACATCTCTTTCAAATCAATGAATAACTTGATTCTACGATCAAATAACTATGTAAGAGAACATAAAATAAAAAGTTGTTATCTTCTATTAACACTAATAATTTATAGGATTAACTGTAAAAAAATTCTCAAATTTTCTTAATTTTGTAATATTAGTCTGAATTTTAAAAGTGAAATTAAAATGTTCCATTTTTCAATTTGTATAAAAAATAGTTCATTGTTAAACCTTTTGTTAATGGTGATGACGTAGTGAGCTACGATTGTGCATGAAATTAATAATTTAATAAATTTAAAAATATCAAAAAATTAAAATCCCTAAAAACAATCTAATCCTAAATTTGGAAGATCTAACCCTGATTATAAATCCTCTCTCTCTTCCCCCTTTTTACCCTTTTGCCACTTCTCTTCCTCCTCAATTCTTCCTCTCCTCTTCGTTCTCTTTTCATGGCTTTCGCAATTTAGTTACTGTCTTAAGTAAAAGACTATGAACTCTATCTCCTATTGATATTGTTGGATAAATTTTAATTTGGGATTAATAACTCAGTTGCATGATCCCAATTTCACATGTTCTTCCTTTGAATGAACGCTTTGCTTGTAGTTTGAGTTGTAGCTTCAGTTAAAAACGATTGATTAGTAGGTGATTTTCTTTATCAATAGAATTATTTTGTGAAGTCTTTTCTTTTCTTTTTTTGATCAGGCAATAGCACATGGAGATGTTAATTACAAGCACCGATATAATGCAGTTGATCTAAGCTCACTCGGTCACTTTATATACATATATTGTAGTTTCTCCATATGAGAAATTTAATTATTCTGTTAAGAGATGTAAGCATTGACTATAAGCATTAAGGAGTAAGTATATGTCTTACTTAATTGTGTTATGCCTTCGACGTTATAGGAGAAGATAGCTAGGCTTCCTCCTACTAAGCACTAAGAGGTGATTGAATATAACCATGACAGAGCAGGGAGTGGTTATTGAACAAAATCAACTATGGAAGCAAAATGAATATTGTGTTCTTCCAAGTTTAAGGTTGGACTATTTTTAGGGATTTAAAAACTTTGATATTTTTTTAGTGTTAATTGTAAAAGAAATCTTAATTTTATAATAATAACCTAAACTTTAAAAAGATGGCACTAAAATGCTTCAACTTTTAACTTTTAGTAAAAATAGTATGATGTTAAGTTTTATGTGAATATAGAGAACGTGACAAGTCACATCAAATTAATATTTTTGTCACATGAATAGCACATATTTTATCTGTGCCACATAGGAATTTTATTATTTAATAAATTAAAAATATCAAAACCTCCTATTCTGTCACCTAACATATTCCTACCAACTTCTATAACTAGCTTAAATCTTAGTTTCTGTCATCAACTTCCCTTATCATGAGCTTCTATGTGTCCTCAACTCTCAAATCTATAAACCTTTTAAATTTTTACATTCCTACTTGCCTTTGTTTCTAGATAATAAAGATCCTCTCTCCACTTTTAATAAGAAAGGCTTAGATGCCACTTTGAAGATAGTTAAAAAAAGTGAAGTAGAGTGATAGGAAACTTCTATCCTTAAGAGAAACTTAAATATTTCTCCCAACTTAGAGGTAAAAGTTCTAACGTAGTACCTCTACCATTGGATACCTTGTTAGTAGGAGTTGCGAGATGCTCTAGTACTCTTATAGGTCACTTCTTTTATAAGAGGCTCTTATTTTCACAATTGTAGCAATTAGCATATGCAAAATGGGAAAAGATATGGCTTAAAATTGAATATAAAGATAATATGAAAAGAGTTTTAGAGCATTGGCCATGGAATATAAAAGGTAAACTAGTGCTACTTTAAATATGGAAGTCAAGAATGTTAAGCATAATGTAAAACCAATCTCCTTATGGAGTCCATTTTTATATTATTTTAATAGAATATTAGTTTACTATAGGTCTTAGCTATCTAACTAGCTCCATTGGATATTCAAAATATAAACAATATAAAGATAAATAGAATAATGTTGGGGAAGAAACAAGTATTGATCAAATGGATATCTAATGTACCTTAACGACAACAATGCAATCTCTCAAAACTGAAGATTCTATAAAAAAAAAAAGCCAAACCAACATGATATGGAGCATACAAAAATGATTAATGAACCAGCTATATCTCTAAAGATTAAGAAGTAATGTTAAACATGAAGTGAAAGAGCATGCCTCTCCTTCTCCAAACACCAATAAAAATGATTATATTAGCTCTCTAGAAGACCTCAGGAAACAAGGAGAAAACATAGTGTTATCTATTAAGAGGAAGTCGAAGAGGAAGCCTAAGAAGAAGGAGCTTATTAGAGGAAGC
The DNA here is from genome assembly GCA_027563845.1 of Erythroxylum subrotundum. Lineage (NCBI taxonomy): Eukaryota > Viridiplantae > Streptophyta > Magnoliopsida > Malpighiales > Erythroxylaceae > Erythroxylum > Erythroxylum subrotundum. The sequence goes on along the minus strand of JAOQMQ010000005.1, from coordinate 9,134,074 downwards.
CTAAAAAGAAGGAGCTTATTAAACTTCATTCACAATCACTGTAATATTTTGGAAAATAAAGGGCTTAAATTGCCCTAAAAGCAATATTTTTTATATGATTTTGTTAGAACTAAAAATCCTACAATTATAGGACTTTTGGAGACAAGAATAAAAGCTAACAAACTTAGAGATGATCTCTGGTCCTTTAGGAAATCATAGTCCTCCATTTCTAATCATCAAATGCACTATAATGGTAGAATTATAGTATCTTTTGATCTTGATAGGGTGAAGGTACATCATACTAGCTTTTTAAATTAATTTATCTGTCGAGTTATTAACTTAAATAACTTACTTAATTATGTTAATGTTGCCTTTACGTATGCTATAGATCTAGCCTTTCAAAGAAAATCCTTATAGGAAGACCTTAACATTATTCACTTAAAATTTCCAATCCTTTTGGTGATTCTTTAAATTTTAACAACATTTTATACTTAATTAAATCAGTGAGATCCAAATCTAGGCCAAAGGAATAACTATGATGACTTCAAATGGTATATAAGCAAAATTGGAGCATCAAACTTGAGATATAAAGGAGCTTAATTTACATTACAAAGAGAAATATGCAAAATAGGAAAGGCTTATTAGAAAAAAGCTTGATAGAGCTATGGTATATTCTTTATGGATGGATAGATTTCCCTTAAGCAAGCCATTTTTATTAATAATCTCTATCTATACCATTCTCTAATAGAGATTAATATTCAAAGTTTTATAGATCTAGGAAAAGCCCTTTCATATTCAATAACTTCCTTGCCAACTTGATATGATTTGATGAAGTAGTGTCAAAAGGACTAGAGGTTAATATAAAGGGATTTGAAGCATTTAAATACAAGAGTAAATGTTGTGTCTAATTTCTATTGACTTTTCTTGCCTTCATATCTTGATTTTGATTACAAATTCCTGTGTTTTGATCCAAATGTGAGATGAACTGAGTGAAAATGGTGTGAGTAGTCCATGCATGTTAATTGGATTATTTTGTGAATGTTGCATGAAAAATGAGAAGAATTATGCATGAAGGAATGAAATGGGACGTGAATAATGTATGCAATTAACTATTTCAAGCATAAATGGTGTCACACCTGTAACTATGGAAGTCACGGGTGTGACAATGGGAATCACACCCATGACATTGACAATGGCAGTCACACTCGTGATTCTTATGTCACGAGTGTGACAATGGTGCTCACACCCGTGACCACCTCATGCACACCCGTGACAACATTTTCTTTAATTGTCCAACTTATTACGTGGCAAATGTAGGTTTGAGGGCTCGAAAATCGAAACCTAAAATGAGACTACAAATAGAAAGAAGAGGGGCTGGTGGCAGGGGTTGGACTCATTTTTTGGGGACATTTTGGGATAAAAAATAGATAGAGAGAAAGAAAGGGAGAAGAGAGGAAAGAACAGAGAGCAGTCGGGTAAGTAAAAGAAGAAGAACAACAGAGAGGTGGAAGCAATGTGAGCCTTCGATCATCTGGCTGAGAACCAAGCATAAGCAGAAGGTGAGAGCCAATGCAGAGAGCTTAAGAGCAGCAGGATATCACCACAACTCCCTCATCCGAACACTTGTTTGTTCATTCTGTTATATTTTTTGCATTATTTCTCTATTGTTTTACTGGATTTACTCCTCTGTTAGTTGATAGACTCATACTACGTTTAACTTTTGGTAGTTTATTTCGGTTATTCACTTAGTTTATTGCTTTAATACTTCTCTTATACTGATAAAGATGAGGTTGAAGTATATAAAGATGATGAATCTTGTTTATTCTATAATAGGCTGATTTCTTTTTTTTTATATAGAATTAATGTAGCTAGTTTAGTCAAATATGCATGATTGGGTTACTGTGTTGTTGACCTATATTTGTTATAGTCTCTGAACTGAATGGATGTAAAAGCATGACAAAACTTTTCATCATTTTGGTATTAAACGAAGGATAGAGAGAAAAAGTTTAATATAAAACGAGAAACTATAGACGCTTAGGTTAAGAATTAGAAATATATTAAATTAAGTGGTAATTATCAGTCGGGTTTTCATAATTAATTCGGATGATAACTTGTCGAATATGAAAGTTACATTTAATTTATTATTCGGGTTGATCTTAGAACCCAAAGACAATTATCCAATCATTTGCCCTTGATCATACATAGGAGATTAAATTAGTGAAATTAATTCTCAAGAGTTTCCCTCATCGATTTATCAATCTATTTTTGCTCCCAGTTAAATCAGTTTATTTTTAGTCTAATTTTGTAATTTGCTTTAAAATTTTTACTCAACAAATTAGGTTAAAATGTTTAGGATTGCATCTGTTTTTATTTTTTGTTCAAGATTAATTTGAGTTGACCAATTTCACCTCTGTGGGAGACGACCCTGGGTAATCGTCTACAACTACCTTGTATACTGGTGAGTAGGATAGTCTAGATATTTTTAAAACTTATTTTGGCACAACAGTAAACTCTAAGTTGTACTCAAAAGCTTAGCAAAAGGAACTTTGGTAATATAAAAAAAAAGTTTTCAAGGAGCAAAGAGTTATTTTAAATCACATATAGTCAAAGCTTTATGTTAACCTAAAAAATGAACACTTTTTTTAAAAAAAAAGGAAAGACAAGCTCTATAAGAATATATATAAGTACTGGAGATTCAATGCTTAATCATAAAACAAATATCGAGAGTGTAGTGGCTAATAAATGGAGACATAACCTTTTTTTTTTCATAATACGATCTTGATCAGTACGACTACTATTCAAATATGTTCCTTCAAAGATTTAGATGGAACAATTAAATGGAAAATAGAAGATTTGATAAGAATCATTTATGATTACTTTAACAACTCACTAGTTAGCAACACTAACAACATTTCTTCTATGTAGGCTCTTAAAGCATTATACTCGCATCGTCTCTAAAGAATAAGAAAATTGATTAACATTGGAGTAATGTAGCCAGAGCAAATATTTAGTTTGCATGATAATAAAGCTCCAAGACTAGATGGGCTTGATACAAACTTCTTCTAGAAACCATGGAATCATATTAATGATTTCGCATTAAATGCAATATTAGAATTATGCACCAATAGGTAAATCTTTAGAGAGAAAGACCTCTAGTTACCTTATGCCTAAAACTCCTAATCCTGCTTTATTAAAAAAGTACATGTCAATTTCTTATTGAAATATAATATATAAAATCGTCTCCAAATTATTGGCTACTAGGCTGAAATTGGTCTTGGGCTTAATAATCAATCCCAACTAAGGAGAATTTACCTAGAAAAGAAGTATTAGAGGCAATATTCTCTTTGGAACAAGAATTATTCAAGCGTTACCATAAGAAAAGTTAAATAAAAGTTATGCAACAAAATTATATATTTCCACAAGGCTTTTGATTCCATAAGTTTGAAGTTCTCATTAGAAGTTTTGGGGGCATTTGGTTTCATACATAAATATATTCAATAGATGAAGCAATGCATCATTACAACCTCATATTGTGAATAAGGAGCTGCGATAGTTATCAAAGGGAAAAAATGTTTAAAAATGTGACTCTTTCCTCATGCTTGTTTATCATATAAATAAAGGTACTTACTAGATTAATACGTCATAATATCAAGCATTTTGAAAACTTTAATTACCATCATAAATGCAAGAAAATCATAATTTCCCTTTTTTAGATGATTCTACTTAGTGGAGTTGATTCAAAATCAGTCGATTGTTGATCATACACTCCACATCTTTAATGAAATATTAGAGTGCTCAATTAACTACGATAAGAACTATATTTATGTATCAGTAAAAGATCCAAATCTTACAAAGTAACTGGTTAGAATATTAGGGCTGAGGCTCCAAGTTCCTTTATTCAAATGCACGAGAATAGTTATATCAACATGATAAGATGTTATTTGGTTATGTTAATTGGAATTATCTATTTTATTTTGATAATATTTTGGTGCTTAAATATGAAAAATTAATATTGATTTTGTTTTAGAAGGTGACAAGTAAAGATTGCATCAAATTGGAGAATTATCAATCAAAATTATGAATTTTTAAAAAAATGGACAGATTACTGCAATGGATAAGGCTAGGGCCGCCTAATGCTAGATTCAATCCAAGAGTATGAATTCAATTAGAAAACATATTTCCATCCTTATTATGCGGGGGATGGATTTGTTTTGGATAGGAATCTTTGCAATGTAAAAGGAGGCTAGGTTTTGAGTGGGAAAAGACGATAAAAACACGTCCAACAGGAAAAGACGATAAAAACACGGCCAACACCATATATATCATTCTCTTTTCATTTCTTATTAGTTTTCTTTCGATCTTTCATTTTTTTTTTCTATTTTTGGTGTTGGAAATAAAGTCGTATATGGCTAAATCTAAATATTCTGATTCAAGTGGATTCAAAACTCTAGTTATAACTTTGTGAGGTTTTGTTCTAAACTTATATTCATATTTTAATTCAACTATTTCTTGTTTTGAATTCTTATATTTCATGAATAATTAATATTGATTGATGTAACAAATTAATTTGGTGTTGATTATTCTATAACTATCTATAAATTTAGTGATCTGTAATTTTATAAAGGATTGATACAAGTAGCAAATATGTTTTTTATAAAGTTGCATATTTAACTTATGAGAAACAAGAAAACTAAATTGAATAGTTGTAGCTATCTTAATATTTAATGTCGGTCCAATCTTTTTCACTAAGTTTATTGTTATCATTTAATTGATATAGAATATTATCATACCCAATCAATTGATGATAAGTTTTGGTTTGAATCGTGGGTTTGAATAAATTAATTTAGAAAAATATGAGACTTATTACGACTATCATAATATGTTTCAGACTAATTGTTCGAATTGTAAAAATTATTCTTGTTAGATCAATGATCAATGTTACAATTAGATGATATATTTCCCTTGAATCAGAGTTAAGCACCATTGAATTTCTCACTTTTATATTTAGTTGATTTATTTTAATTTTTTGTTAAATTTATTTTATTGGTTAATTAATTATAAACCGCCACTTTGTTTGTTAATTGAAATTAAGAAACTAGTTTTTTATTCTCTTAAGATTCGACCTAGTTCTATGACTACTAAAAGAGTTTATAATTTTAAGGGCTTCAACAACTAAATCACAACAAAGAGACTCATATTTAATAGTTGTCAACCTTTGTTTAGCATAGTGTATAAAATAACATTTTATTAGAATAATAAGTTTATGTCTAATGTAGGGAGATTACAACTGATCATCTTTGTCCTAAGCATTCTACATGTTTGTTTGGGCTCACAAATCTTTCTTTTACAGAACCTGATTAAGCTAACACAAAAAATCCTTAAGGATTTCTTATGGAGGGGAGATGTAAACAAAGATATTGATGTTAGGGTGAAAGGGACTAAAATTTGTGTCCTAGAAGAGGAACAATGCTTAGGAATCTCATCAATGAAAGATATAAATAAAATGATCCTTTTAAAAAGAAATTAGAAGTTTTACACTAATAAAGAATTGATGTCGGCCTAATAGATATATTCCAATTTTCTATAAGAAGACAACTTTTTTTTTTAGGGAAATAAGAAGACAACTTTTAAAAAGCCAAACCACAAACCAATACATCTTGGCATTACAATAAAGTGTTGATTCCATAACTGGAAAAATCAAGGCCCTCCGTATAAGCTACTTGTATTTAATTCCTTAAGACACATCCTACTGGAAAAAGCAATCTTTATTTCATGACCACGTATCTTTTAGGATAAGGAATGGGAGACATCTCAAAAGTAAAATAAGTGAGACAATAGGAGTATTGGAGTTGCAAAATAAAAGGATTCTCAACTTTAATGATAAATGTTCCAACCTATAATCTAAGAAGTGATATATAAGACTTTAAGTCATATCAAAAGCATAACTCATGACAATCACTAAAAAGACTTGTTTGGAACTTTATAGACCAAAGCTGTAGATAGTTCTTTAAAGAAACCTTATCTAGTACAACATAAATCTCATAAAAGCTTCTTTTGTCCTCAAGTTAGCTATCAAACCAAGATTAGAGACAAAGGAAAAATAAAGAGGCAACACTTAGAGACACCCTCTGCACCTTTTGTAAACTTGAACTTAAATAATTAAACTAGTTGTATTTCTAGTGTAGCTACTGCTCATAGTTACAGATTCAAATTGAAAGTCAATGAAACATAGTTATAAACCTCTTAATCTGGATTATAATCCTTAAATAACGGCATTGTATAAGAGATAAATTAGCCTTTACATATTGCATATACAATTTGGAGAGAGAGAGAGAGAGAGAGAGAGAGAGAAATAACAAACTTCAACAAGGCATCAAATATGACGTTCACTTTCTAATCTGAAATACATTGGTTTGGATTAGAGAAATCCTCATAGAAAAAAGGGATTAATATTAAAATAAGCATTAGAATGACAACAAGGCGGAATATTCAATAGTTGTTAGCTATTTCTTTAGTCTATCCTTAACCTTCCATTGTTTGGACGAAGTTATTTTGTTCTTTTCTTGAGGTAGTACTATTTTAAGCTTTAAGGATTATACCAAATATCTACCTTTTGGCATTTAATATATTCCCAATTTGTTTTTAAAATGACAATTAAAGATTAGTACTTCTATAAACTAATACCATCTATCACTTTTACTCCATCAAATGGTATCTTAATTAATTCAAATGAATGCATAGGTATTCATTAGTATGTTATCAAAAAATCAACAACACTCAGAATTAACAATCCATTTAGTCCACCTGTACCTTATATTGGAAGTTTAACTAACTAACATCCTTGAAATAATAAATATAAACAAAAGAATTACAAAATTCACATAAAAAGATTCTCACGTAGATTCTTGTTAGGATGATCTCAAATCTCTTTCTTTGAAGAAGATGGTTACCAAATCTTACCTTAATATCTCTCTCTTTCTCTCTCTATCTACTAAAACCTAATTTGAAACTTTAAAAATTGAAAATTATTCTTTTCCATCATGTTTTCCACTAAAAACTTAACTTTTTCATTCAAAGACAAACACAAACTCTAACATGTCCTTGTTTAAGGTTGTGTGAGGAGTTGTGGATAATGTTGAACATCAAATGTTGGATATCTTACGCGCAAACTGATAATTCAATTAAATATCAACAAATTGAATTGATTAGATGGATCACTATTTATAACATATTTGATACCTTATGAAACTCAAAATTATGAGTGTATTTAATACTTCTAAATAAAAGTAAAATTAGTCTATAAATGGTTGAGTCATTAACAAATAAATAGGAATTTATAGATAAGTCACCAATCCCTCAAATTGGTTATGCAATGTCCTTTATCTGTTGGGTTATAGACGAGCAGTTTACCAAAGGTTTCTTACTGTAACTTCTTGCAAGTGATATAGGTTCTAGTATGCTCGTGTATAAGGTTATATTTTTAAACTTTAATTCCAAACAAGGACACAACCTAACATAAGATTGTGCGTGTGGCCATGTCTGGTATTTTCTTTAATTTCTTTTATCCAAAGAGGGTCATGGCTATAATATACTCGTGTTTGAAACTGTGTTTAGTTAAAGATGTTTCTTTCTATTATTTTGACTTTTAAAACTCCTAAATTATTCGGTAAAATTACTCTCAAAGCAATATATCCTCTAAAATTACCTAAGACTTCAAATAAAACTAATTGAAATATTAAATCAAGGTAGTTTTAAATAAAAATACAATAAGAGGCTACTTAAAAACATATATATGTTACACATACATCACCAAATAAGTAAATTTTACCTAAATAAAAAAGAATATAATATTAATAAAAATAATTATAAATATAATTACTACATTTATTAAAAATAATGTCATACCTTATGGATGCATGACAAATGGTTATCTAAATTTGTTATTATGTTTTAAAAATACCTTCTTGTCTAACTATTACATACATGAAAAGTATATCAAACATAAATTTTTGCGATGGATTTATTATTTTACCCTTATATGGTATTTGTTCATTAGTTGAAACATATGCTTCAATATATGCGTCGTCTATTGCTCTTATACAATCCTACAAAATACAATTATAGTTTTAAGATGATTAACTTAGCATAAATGCATAATAAAATTAATAATAAAACACATTAATATACCTAAAAATATTGAAAGTATTTTGGATTATAATGAATTTTTTCAAGAGGTGTATTAGTAATGGATAGTGGAGTAATAGATTTTTTTACAAGTCAATTAACTACATATAAGACTTTGTAAAAATACTCTGAAATTATCTAAGTTGAATATTGAAAAATCTTTGCATTGATTTTAGTTGTCTCACTATGCCTTGTCATAAAAATTTACAATTTGTTCCTCCATAATTAAATGATCAATTGACTTTAGGCCCTCATAAGCTTTTTTAAATCATCATATCTCAAAAAGATTGTCTTGCTCATTCTTAAATTCATATAAATCCTTGTAGGATTCCCATTTAGAAGTTCCAATATCTAACTATAACCTAATATAGCAGTTTTACATGGTTGCTTGTGTATAAGTAAATATTCATATTCTTCCAAAACTAGAGAATTCAAATTACCTTGAGCATTCCATTAACTAAATTTGACTAAAATCTAATAAATAGGCCATGTATCTACAATACTAACATTTAATAATTAAAAAGATATCAAATATATAGTATAAAACTATTCTCAAACATCAAACCATATTACAAAAATTTAAGAAGTTTATATCAATCATCTATTTAAGAGGTTCATGTAAGTGTACACCTAAGATGTTAAATAATGAAATAGTTCTTAACATAAAAGTGGTAAAAACAACAATAGTTAATACACAATATAACTAAAGAGATTAATTTAATCCATCTTCCTTGCATCTGATATGCCTATAAAAATTTCCTTATAAAGTGGAGAATCTTATAAAGCCTTTACTATTTTTCCATACACCGTTAACACCTAAATCATGTAAAGACTTCAGACATTCGTTTATTATATTGATCGCTTGATTAATTGACAAAACTTCAAATCCATACCTCTTATTGATAATGGTTCGACTAGCTTTTCAAATAAATCATTCTTCCTTTTGAATATTCATTATAACTAAGACATCTTTTAAAATTTTAGAATATGTGCTTTCCATTCTTCTTTTTATTGGAATTCTTTGTTCATATAGATAAAGAACCTACAATTAGATCTTCTTTTTCATTTGAAAGAAGACATTTCATCAACCTGAATATATGTTCCTCATATCCACTATTTAATCTGGAATTAGTTGATAGATGTGTATGCATATTAGTTGTAATGTATGCATATTAGTTGTAATGGGATCCCAAAAAATATATCACAATTATAAAAATTACTCACGTCTTTTTTCTTGAATATATAAGTCATTTCATGCATATACAGTGATCAAAAGTGCAGTTTAGAAACAATTACAATTATAT
>JAOQMQ010000005.1:9079922-9093749 GCA_027563845.1 Erythroxylum subrotundum | reverse complement strand
AATTATTTATAAATAATAAGTAATCCAAAAATAAAAAAGGAGAAACACAAATAAATATAATATCATTTAATATTAATGTTCTGATTTAAAATGCTAACATAATGTCTACGTTAATGATAAATTACAAATTAATTATAACATATTCAATTATTTATTAAGTTAAAAATATAAAAAATTTAGAAACTTTACCTTTAAATTATCACTAGAACTCAAAACTCATAATTGTGAAAAAATTTTACTGCCAACTTTTGATTTAAAATATCTTAAATTCATTTGTTTATAAAAATAAACAAATTAGAGCGTAAGATCAAAACTATTTATAAATATAACAAGTTAATGTTAACTCTCAATCTTGGAAGCGCTATATTACCGGAGATAATATAGCTTCCAAGACAATTTAGGATGCTAAATTGCTTCCAACGTTAACCTTCTTCTGACTGACATTTATTACCCTCCTAGAATAAATAAATGCAAATAGATTGATGATGGGCCCTCTAGAAAGCTAAATAGCTTCCAACGTTAATTTTGCTCTAACTATATTTATTACCCTTCTTGAATAAATAAATGTAAATAAATTGAAGACGGACCTTTCATTTTGGTGGGCTCTAAGCAGGTGCCCTGTCTGTCCCTACCCAGGGTCGGCACTGAATAGAAGCATAGTTTGATGATGTTAGAATTTGGCATATATAGAGGTTGAATCTCTATGCTAGATGTTGTGTTGAACATCAAGGGTCAACAACCAGGTCATTGAGGAGATGGTAGGAATGATATTTGAATTTATTTCCTTTCATTAACTATCTCCCTGTTTATAATTTCTGGGCAGTATTGAATGTTGTGTTACCATGTATGATCTTCATGTTTCATGTAAAAGAAATATATTATTTAAAGGGTTCTGATGGTCGATAGGATTGCAACTCACTTCTAAAAGTGGAATTTAATCACATACTAGTGGTAGGAAATTGGGAAATCAAGTCTTCATCTGTGATGATTCTGCTACCTTAACCATTCTTCCTAAAGAAGGCACTATCGTAGCCTTATGTAAGAAAAATGCCATAAATCCCGCAAAAAGGGTAAAAATTTGGCATAAAATTAGAGACAATCGCAGTCTTGTATAAACACGAACATAGATGTGCTTAGGCGTCAACCTCTGCTGATATAGATATTTTCAAATACATCTTTCTATTTTAAAATTTGCTTGTATACTCTTCTTCTTATGATGTTCATAACTTAGAACAATTGATGCATAAATAATGGAAAGACATCTAAACAAATCTCCCTTTGTTTGAGCCTAACTTTGGATCTTCTTTTTGTCTTGCTTTTAAGGCACGTCCCATCCTTGCCCTGGTCTAAAATCCTTGTCAAATAAAATTTGGGGCATATTTTTCCATTGTCATTCACCAAACAAGTACAAGAGATTGGATGCAAGGCTCGAAAGGAAGATTATTGAAGTTAAGGGAACTTCACAGGGGAAGAAGAATTTCAAGTCAATGAACAGCATTGTATTGCGATTTCCACAGTTTAGAGAGGGACTGACGAACATCAGAAGTGTGTTTGAAGTGTATGGTGAGACTCAATAAAGTTCTTACTGCAACCTGGATGTTTTGGCAGATACTTAATATTGAACTCTTACCTTGCTTTTCGTAGATGAAGATGCAAATGGTGCTATTAACCGTGAGGAACTCAAGAAATGTCTGCAAAAATTACAGATCAATTTTAAAGAGGAGGAGATTGAGGATCTTTTTGATTCATGTGACATTAATAGGAGTGGAGAGATACAATTCAATGAATTCATTGTTCTCCTGTGCCTCATCTATCTCTTGACGGGACCTTCCACCTTTCATCACAAGGTATCCCGCTAGACTGAATTCTTCATTTGTCATTTTCAGTTGAAGATAAAAATGGTTGCATTAGTTTTCCAGTATATCTGATGACCTACAAATTTTGTTTCACAAGTCAAAGTGATCCAGGACAAATAGAAGAATTATTAACTAGTAGCTAAAAGCAAAAATTAGAAAATATAACTGATATTAGGTTGCTGGAATATCAAAATTTATGGTTGAATTTTGGCTAGGAATGCTGAAATTTTAGATTTTGTATAACAGGAATTTTAAGGTTTGATTCCTGGAAATTTAAACTTAGGATTCTAGGGTTTAATATAGCTAGAATATAGGTTTGAGATGGCTAGAATGTCGGTTAGGTTTGCTGGAATTTAGTAAGGAATACAAAAAATGAAAGGTAGGAAATTAGGAATCACTCTTAGGGTATAAGAATCACTCTTAAAATAAAGCATCACACTTTCTAGTAAAATACTCAAGTTTATAGAAAATTTTCAGATTGCTTATTATTGACGAAGAGTTGAATGCACACATACTATAGATTTTTAAAACCTATTTTAGTAGGAAAGGGTTTCAAAAAATTTTAAATCATATTCTAATAAAAATTCTATAAGTCCTAAACAACTAGGATAATATACGTAAAATAGAATAACATTTTTAACTTATTGTGTCTTCTTATCTAATATGGAATCCTATCATAATCTAAATTTTAGCCATTATCTTTTGTTATCAACTCAATTACCAATCTTCACCCCACCAAATTATGACTAATAGTTAATTAACTTTTTTTCTCTTTTATTTCTTCTATATACTTTAAGTTTTTTGGCATCAATTCTTTCCGGTTTGTCTGACGTTGTCCTCGACATAGAATGTGATAAATACTATTTATACAATTTTGGATTCAACTTTTGAAATTTTGATTCTAGAATTTAAGTACTGTAAAAAATCGGTCTTCCTTTCCACTTGACAAGAAATTGTCGATATTCTTCATGTCTTGTGGGTACAATTTATTCATAAAGAACATCCTCTATATCCTCTTTAAGATAAGTTGTGGCTGGAAGTCGTACAGTTGCAGTAGGGGGATTGCTCATCTTGTCCATGATAAATAGTTAAGTTCGCAACATTAAAGATGAGACTTATTCCCATGTCACTTGTTAATTCCAAAACATGAGCATTAACACTTATCTTCTTGATGATCTTATAAGGCCCATCATTTCATGAATGGAGTTTCTTATATTTTCCTTTTTGAAAATGCTTTGGACAAATCCTAACTGTCGCTATATCCCCTTCATTGAATTCCACTAATTGACGATGTTGATCAACATTTTCTTTATAAGAAAAATTGTTGGTTATTATCTTTCGTCGTATCTCATCAAAGATGTCTCTTATGTGTTGTGCAAAACATTAAGCTTCAACACTAACTCATGTTGTTTGTGGTAAACGAACTAAATCAATAAACTTCCTTGGTTGAATTCCTAAAACTATCTCAAAAGGACTCTTATTGATAAACCTATTTATAGAATTTTTGTATGTAAATTTTGTCATAGGAAGAATTAGGTCTCAATTTTTCACATTATCTCCAACCAAACATTTTAACAAGTCCCTCAGGCTTCTATTCACCACCTCTGTTTGTCCATCAGTTTAGGAAATGAGAGAATTTGAAAATTGAAGCTTAATGTTCAATGTTTTTCATATACTTCTCTAAAAATAACTCATAAGCTTTACGTCATGATAAGAGATGATGGTAAAAGATAATATATATAGACGTACAACCTTTTTGACTAATAATTTAGTAGTACGGGCAATTTTATAAGTCTTGACTAATATATTTGAAAATGGCTTCTCTACTTCATAAACATCAAGAACATTCGTATTGTTGCTTCTTGTAGTCATATCCAATAACTTACCATCATTGCTGAATTTTGAGTTCGCAAGTGCAATCACAACTTCTTCTTTATTCCTATGTTGTATTGATTGTGCATCTTCATTCAAGTCCACTACTCCTTCATCAGCCACTACAACACAATCTTCATCAACACCAATGATATCATCAAACTTTGAACCAATAAACTCCGAAACCCCAAGTAGTTGCTGGTTAATCTTTTTTAGCTTCATGTTCTGTTATTTCAGCTTGTTGTCCTATTTTTTTTTCAACCTGTTTCACTTTTGTTTCATCTTATTGTTTAAGTGTTTGAACTTGTTGTTCATTTGTTTCAACTTTAGGGTTTTCCAAAGAATCCACTTTGTTCTGTTTTTCTTCATCTTTAAGGCTTTGATCATCTCTTCCTGTCAAACTCTCCATGTCATTATCATCTTCTATTGCCAAACTCTCCATATCATCAAGTAGCACCTTCTACATGTAGGCTAGGCTCAAAGATTCGAATTTATCTACTGAATTTGAGGAATCAAAATCAGCACATGTTTTTAGCGATGATTTTCCCATATGTTGTGTGTTGTTAATCAATATCAGTCCCTTCTTGCTTATTACCACATTCTCTATGTTCAACATCAAGTATAGGTTGTTGGTTGGTATAATTTTTTTCTTGTGGGAGTTTTGACTTTTAGGGAATGTATGTCAAGATTGTCTAGTCTCTCCAAAATTTGTCAAATATGTTTTCTTACGAGAGTTGTTACATGTAAGTTGATTTCTAGGGCACCTTGTGAACGAGGTTCATCGGTGCCCAATTTTTTTGCAATATATAAAAGTATTTCATCTTGCTTTAGGTCACTAAATATTCTTCTATATTCCCTTCTACTACTTGTTGCCATCATGAACCAAAGCTTTGATACCAAATTGATGTAGGATAAATAAAAGAATTTTTAACTAATAGCTAAAGGCACAAAATTAAGAAATATAACTAATATTAAGCTGTTGGAATATCAAGTTTCAAGGTTGAATTTTGGCTAGGAATGTTGAGATTTCAGATTTTGTGTAGATGGAATTTTAAAGTTTATTTCTGAAATTTAAGGCTTAGGATTTTAGGGGTTTAATATGGTTAAAATATAAGTTTGAGATGGTTAGAATGTAAGTTAGGTTTGCTGGAATTTAGTAAGGAACACAATGAATAGAAGGTAGGAAACTAAGAATCACTCTTAAAAGAAAGCATCATACCTTCTAGTAAAAAACTCAAGTATGTAAAAAAATTCCAGATTAATTATTGTTGATGAAGAGCTGAATACACACACACATATAGAGAGAGAGAGTTTTAAAACCCTTATTCTAGTAGGAAAGAGTTTCTAACAAATTTAAGTCATATTCTAATAAAAAATTCTATAAGTATTAAATAACTAAGATAATGTAAGTAAATTAGAATAACATATTTAACTTACTCCCTTCCTATCTAATAAGGAATCTATCATAATCTAAATTTCAACCCTTTTCTTTTGTCGTCAACTCAATTCCCTATATTCATCCCACCAAATTAAGACTTATAGTTGACTAATTTTTTCTCTTTTATTTTCTTTTGCATCACAAAGATAGATTCCTTGGAGGTGGAGGCCCTTTTTGATACAATGATTGAAGCATTTTTGTTTCTTGATAAGGACGGGGATGGAAAACTGAACAAGAAAGACATGATCCAAGCATTGGATGATCCTTGTCCTTGGGAAAAATCTCCTCAACACATCATCAAGACCCGATGCAGTATGTTCTGTTTCGCATGCTACTTCTACTATTTATTATGTAGGACTAAATATGTTAATTTTCTTTAACCATCCTCTTAGCAATTCCTGCTAATGAATGCAGAGGAAATGGACTGGGATAGGAACGGCCAAGTCAGCTTCAGGGAGTTTTTGTTTGCTTTTGTTAAGTGGGCTGGGATTGATGCTGATGAAGAAATAACTGTGACAGGAAGTTAAATCTAGTGTATAGCAGCCACAAGAGTAGCTCGATGATAGCCAATATGAGGTGAGGCTCAAAGATAAATGTAAATATCTGAGACATTTGAAGTATATTGGTATGAAACCTTGCTCCTGTTTCATGTTTTAAGATGTTCTGTTGCTTATTCACAAATGTGGAGATTGAAGATCATGGTTCCTGATAGAGAACCTTTTCTTTTATAATTTTGTTTTTCTTGTCTCTCATAATGCCCTGCAAAGTTGTGTGAGATTTGATTCAATAAATCTGGAAACATGACTATCTATAACAAAAGAAAGAATCTACAGAATAGTGTACAGAAGTTAAAAGACAATACTTCTTAATTAACATAAAAACCTGAGCTTCTTGGGTGTTCTATTACTCAATGTATTCCCAAAGCTTGGATATTCTTAGTCAGTTCTAAGGAACTAGCATTCTTTTGTTTCCATGATTCTCTGTTTTCCTTCCCTTTCCCTCCCTTTATGAACCATTGGTCATTACCATCAAGTATGCGTACAATCTGCCTCATGCTTGGTCTTAATCCTGGATCCGACCTTGTACATGCAATGCCTAAATTGACAAGCCTCATTAGTTCTTTATGATTGTACTCTTGATTTAGCCTTATATCAGCCAACTCCTCTAGCGGTCTTTCTTGTGCCTCAAATTCATTAACTCTATCAACCAATAGTACCTTAGGCTGCCGGAAATCGACCGCCATTTGTCCACTGACCGCCTCAAGAACGACCACACCAAAGCTATAAGTATCAGCCATTGTGGTTGCTTCCCCAGATTCCATGTACTCTGGCGACATGTAGCCGAAAATCCCACGGACTGATTTACTTGCCTTAGCAGCTGCTTTATGAGCATGATCATTTCTTGTGAGGAATTCAGCCAGGGCAAAATTACAGAGCCTTGGATTCATATCTAGATCGAGAATGATAGACGAAGATGTTATGTGTCTGTGGATGACTTGTTCATCCCATTCCTCATGAAGATAGAGAATGGCAGAAGCCAATGACTTGATAATATTGAATCTGTTACTCCAGCGTAGGATGGAATGGCCAATTCTATTATCGTGATGGAACAGGAGGTGACTCAGAAGGCGGTTTGCTGCATAATCATAGACTACAAGCATTTCTCCTTGTTCGGTGCACCATCCGCGGAGTTGTATTAGGTTTCGGTGGCGGAGCTTCCCTAAATTCTGGAGTTCAGCTGAAAATCTAATGCGCAATGCTGGGCACTTAGTCATGCCAAGCCTCTTCACTACAACTTGGTGGCCATCATCAAGGATGCCGTAATAGGCAGTTCCAAAGTCGACCTCTGCCACTCTTCGAGAATCCGAGAAATTGTTTGTTGCGCAAACGATTTCCTTGTAGGATATCTCCCTGGGAGTTTCAACCATAAAGTAAGTGCTCTGTCTCCGACTTCTATTGCTAGTAGTGCCAAAATCATGATGTCCAATATCTGCAGTTGCATACACAGTTTCACCAATGGCTGTGACATAGGTGGATGAAGTGTTGGAAGTGAGTGTTATGTTGGAACTGGCAGTTGTGGTGTTGGACCTGGTGCTGCTGCTGTTGTTTGTGCTGGTGGCGGATGAGGATGACAGGGTTATGTATCGAGGAAGGGACTGAAATGATGGCAGTGGCGGCAATTTGCCTGAAATATTGCCGGAAAGTGCTTCAACTACCCATTTCATGTTGGGCCTAGATTGCGGGTAGTGAAGTGTGCATAGAAGACCAATATGAATTAATCTTTCCATATCAGAAAGTGCGTAGGATCCGTCAGCAAGCCTATGATCCCCTGCTTGTAGAAGTTTTCCCTCGTCGGATAGCTTCCTGACCCAATCAAGCAAAACGATCTGATCATCAGGGTATGTCAGGTCCACTGCTCGCCTTCCCGAGGCCACCTCTAAGACAACAATCCCAAAACTGAAAACATCAGATTTTGCAGTGGCAACACTTCGTTTCTGGAAGCTCTCAGGTGGCAAATACCCTATAGTCCCACCAATTCTGGTGGACTCTGCCAAGCGAAATTGGTGGTTTCTCATTGAAAGAGTCCTGGTCTGATATTGGAGTTCATGTTCCAACCATCTTGCCAATCCAAAATCGCCCAACCGAGCGTTGAATTCGGAGTCAAGCATCACGTTACTCGTCTTTACATCCCTGTGAATGATCTGAGTCTCTAGTTGTTCATGAAGATAATGCAGAGCAGCTGCCAGGCCACCAACTATTTTCATCCTCTTCTCCCAAGAAAGAAGTTGTGTTGTCAGGTTTTCGGGTCTTCTAAACAACACCCGATCAAGGCTCCGGTTTGGCATGTAGTCATAAACCAGTAGCAACTGATCATCATGAACGCACCACCCCCTTAAACGAACAAGATTCCTATGTCGTAAGTGAGCCACCGCGACCAATTCTGCTGCGAAAGTCTTCTCAAATTGCTCACCCTTCTCTGCCAAACATTTCACAGCGACTACAGTACCATCACTTGGTAGAACTGCTCTATATACCTTGCCAAAACCTCCACTGCCAAGAACTCCATCTTCACTGAACCCATTAGACCCTATATAAAGCTCAGAATAGCTGAAAATCCTGGGATTGTCACCGCCAACCATTTTCTCAGATATCTGTATTCCTGCCAGGTCATGGAAAGATCCAGACTTTTGTTTGGTTCTCTTATCATGCAAACAGGAACCAACCCATTTGGAGTCATACAACCTGCGAATTGAATTGCCAAGAAAGGCAAGAACTTGACCCCCACAACCGCGTTTCTCAGGGTTCTCAACCTCTTTGTGGCCTGAACTTGGCACCTTGGGATGATTACTCGGTGGCTCAAGTTCATCCAAATCGGCTGGTAAAACAATGCAAAGACGATTCAGCTGCATGGCGGAGATGTCCGGAGATGAGAACTAGATGATCATGGATCTAAGTTAGAAAGCAAAATGAGTTGAGGAGGATGATTACTTTGGGGCATGTATTATATGTGAACTCTTTAAATGTCTGAAGCCTTTATAAAACGGAGCCGAGCTTTTTATTCAACGCGGGTAGGTTACATGGTTGAATTGTATGATATCAACCGGCCAATTAGCACCTAATCTGATTACCCTTTTTTTTGTATAAAGATTGTGACATTGATGTTTTAAAATGTTTGATATTTGATTATACTTGTTCTGGACAAGTTACATTTGATTCTACATAGGTTTCTTTCTTACGTAGGGTTATGTTCTGGTCATACATTGGCGCCCATCAACCGCGTAGGACTATAAGTCAGGACTCAGGATGGCTGAAACGTCTTGCTAGGTCAAAACTACCCTACTTGTCAGAATCTGTTCTAGAAATGATATTTATTCTTTTTGTTACGTCGAAAGTGTTAGACGATTGATTCTATAAACGTTTGTACCCTGAAGGGGGATAATTACAAGTTCACGAGTATTATGGTGTAATTCTAATTCTAAGTGCCTTCCTCGATTCTTATAGTTTAGGTTCGACGTTTTTGTTTTGATTGTGGAAGGACAAAGGAGGGTCGTTGGAATGCAATTAAGGAGTAATAAATTGGGACAGACATGGAAATATATAAAATAGGAAGTTGACGACAAGTTGGGGATTAGTGCTAGCATTATCTTTTTTTTTATTGTGCTTCTGAGTGGTTATAAACTTAATATAATCACTTAAATGACAGAATGAGTCAGCAAGAATTCAAAGGGTTCGTTAGAAAGCGCCTAACTCATTTTCAAAAGTTAACTGTAGAGCGGGAGGTTTGCACACTATTATAAATTCTTGAATGCCCTTATAATTGTCTAATTTGAAATTCCCGACAGACCCCTTCAGTCCAGAGCAGGATTGGATATCTGATGGACATATTGAGTAAAAGGATATAACCAGGCACCACTCCAAACTATCGAGACAAACTGGTTATGATATTATGTTAGAAAGTACCTAACTCACCCTCAAAAGATAGCTCTAAAGGGAAAAATTTGCACATTATTATAAATTATTAAATGTTTTCATACTTGTCCGATGTGAAATTCATGACAGGATTAGCAATCCCCCGGATGTATAATTGGTTCAGAAATGGCTCATTCAATCCAAGTGATCTTTAAGCATATGGCAACCTCATTAATTAGAAAAAGAAAATCCCTTTTGTTGGAAACTCCACTGGAAAATGCTTTTGAGGTTTAATGGAGAGCAGAATGTTCTAATCTTTGAATAAGAGCACCAAGAAAAGAACTGATTAACCTAAAGATTCTTTTACAGTACATAATACTCAAACATGTTTAGACATGTTTCTACAGTTTCCTAGCAATTCACAAAAAAGTGACCGCGCGACGTAGACATCAAAAGATGCAAACAAAAAACTTAAATGTTTTGGACAGGTGTGGATCAGCAGCTATATATGCAGGTGTGAAAGGAAGCTGCCCAAAAAGTCAAATCTTGGCACAGCTGTGTTTAAGTACTTTTTGAGGGTTCGAGATGGTTGGGATTTGGACACGTATGGTTGTAGTTGTAGAGATAATTTTGTATTAATTGCCATCATTTAGTGCTTTTGTTGGCTTGAGTTGGGTGTATGGTTGTGCCTACTTTACTCCATATTTCTATATCGGAAGAATACAACGTCATCAGTTTGGGTCCATTTCACATCTTTTTCAGTCACCGAATCCCACTTGTAGTAGGAACTTTCTTCATCAATACAACTTGAATTTCTTCAGTGACGTCTCTGGTGGAGGACTATAAGAACGTCCTCATACCTAATTCTGCTTCTATTTCTGGGGTTAACTAGGGGTTTTGTAGCTGACAGCAATTTTTTTATGTTTTTCCTGAAATGATCAGGCATTTGTAGTAGTAGTTCAGGTGTCCCTACAATCACTCCTTTACTAAGTAGCTGTATCTTCCAGTTGTTTATGTTTTGTCACTTCAAAGTATTCAGGCTACTGTAGATTTATTAATTAATTTTACTTTTCTATTTTAAAATTGCAGAATATGAAAAGAGAAAAAGGAGATCATTAAGGTCCTATGGTAATCATAATGTGAAAAGAGAAAAAGGAGATCATTATGGTCATATGGTAATCATTATTAGAAATTAGCCCGAATGCATTACTTCTTCAAGGTTTGGTAATGATGCTGTTCTTCTCAGATAGAAGTAATTTTCATTTTGCTTTTTTTTTTTTTTAATGTTAGCTAATGTTCATATTAATTATATTATGACTTTGGAAATATTTCTTACATAAACTTAGTATATTCGGAATTTTATTTCTAAATTGCTTTTTAAAAGAATCAAACTACTGCTGCTACTTCTATGTATCATATTTAGAGAATCTCAAAATCGTTAATCATTTTGTCTCTGTCCATGAGCTTTGAACACGACAAAGAGAGAATGACAAAACCTGATTCCTCAAATCCCAGATTCCACGAGTTCATACATGAGCAAGTTGGCCAAACTGTAGACATTTACTTACCACCGAATTAATGTCACAATCCTTGAATAATAATTTAAAGAAGAGCGTTTTACAGTAATCACGGCCACAATCCTTGGGTGTAAGGCCAAAACAAGAATCTCATTGTAAGGCCTGCTTTTCTGATGCCATTCTACCAAATTGATAGGGAAGTACAAGAGTTTAGTCAAAGTGGATCAATCAACTTCAAACCTTATGCAACTCCTATTCTCGACTCTACCTAACCCAAAAAGGCAAGCGATATGATGTCGAAGAAGTCATCGTGACACATCCAGGATAAATTTCAATTCTCCTCCTACTGCGTACTGCTACAGCAGGTTTCATTTCATTAGGGCTGCTAGATAAGTAACAGGGCAGGATCAACTTCACTTCAGGTTAAGAGTAAAATTAAAATCAAACTAATTACATTTATACATCTACGCAACAGTCTCTTTTACTCAAAATAAGAGTTATATTAATTATCATGTTTAATTATGTGGTATTCCAAATCGAATATTATAATCTCAAGAGAAAAAGACAATCCTTCAATGTAAAACTAAAGTTAGAATTAATATAATGTTTATTTTAAAAAAAGTACGGCTTTCAACACCTTGAGGATATTAATATTATCATGAATTGGCCAAAGTGTAGACATTTACTTACCGCCGAATTAATCAGCCAGCCTGTCATAATCGTTAGACATTAAAAAGGCTAGCCTTTAATAATAAGAATTTAATCACAGCCGCAATCCTTGGGTGAAAGAAAGATCGAAAAGGGAGGGCTGGTTTTCAAAAAATGAAGCTCATGCCTGATGCCAGACATATCTTAATTTGCGGCAGATATAGTATAAAGTGTTACGAAATAAAAAGTTAAGATATAGGTAATAAATTATTAAAAAAATAAAGATATTCCAAATAATTTACCTAAAGATCATACAATGCTTATAAAAGCACAGAACAGCTTGACGTTCTGTAATATCATTTAATTTATTTTTATAGTACAAGTCATTTAATAAATGAAATGAAGTGGATTATAACAATATATAATATACTTAGTCTTAAGGGTAATATTTTCTTTCTTCTCACTTTGATAAATTTTGGATATTCCAATTGGATTTATGTGATTTTGGAAACCTCCACAATTAGAGTTATTAGGAAGTTTAATTAACAGTATTTATTTCTCCAAACATTAATATATAGTTGCTAAGTTCTAATATAATATAACATAATATAGGCGCTAAGCATGTTTTTCTCCTAAGTAAACTATATTCTTCCAGCCCTTTAATTAAGGAGGTAGTCCAACTGTTCCTCCCTCAATGTTTTGCGAGGGAGCTTATAAACAGTCTCATTCCATTACAGCTTTCAGGTACGTAGGGGTAATGAAATGAAGCAAATGAGGCGATGGAAAATTTGCTTGACGACAATAATTCATTAAAGATGGCCCCATCTCAGTCGGTTGGGACTACAACATCTTTTATGTTTTGTTTACGTTCGAATTAGTATGCCAATCTCAGAAACAAATGGACCCATCAACAACTACTGATGTATACACATATTATTCTCATAAATATATCTTCTTCTTTTTTTTTTTTTTTCACGAGGTGTCGTAGACAGGTTCTAATTATGGGAAGACACCTTTAAGTCATCTACATCCAGACTAATCCTTACTAGAGCCGAATAGGTCTCTTTTGAGAGGCAAAGCTCTGGTTCCAAGTTTTAAACGGCTGCATACATAAGGAAAGTTCGAACCTGCGACCTTACTTAAGTCAAGAGAGCCCCTTACCAACTCGCATACGCCTTGATGATTGCTTATATCAAAGATTAATCTCCTTTCTAATCATAACTGATATTTGATTACATTTAGAAGTCAATTACTCCTCGAGAGTTTGTGTTGAACTTGAATCCACAAAATTAAAGAGAATAACGTTTTCATATAACGAGGGGTTGAATTAATTTGTGATTCCCTAATATAATAAAAATATAAACAAATAAAATTAGTGTGAACTCAAGTAAAAATATTGAACTTGGTGATACAAATATTAGCAACATAAAAGATATACATTCATTATTTAACAAAAAAAAAAAAGATATACATTCACATGTCATGAACCGGGTTTGAAAATTCTTGAAGCGCATAAACTTACGATCCTTTCTAAATATGCACGCAAGTGTTGAAGAATGTGCCAAATTGAATTGGTAATCTGTTTACTTCTGACAAGTCATTGCATAAACAATGACGTTTTTGGTTTGCTTTAATAAAGCATTGGTATTAATATTCGTGTCTTGATTGCTACTCCTAAATTTCTTTGGAATTGACTTATCTTGTTATTTTATTTTAAGTTTATAACTTAAAACTTTATTTTCTAATTGATATTACATTAAATACTTCCAATCAAAGACCTTATTAAATATTTCAAAGAATTTATACTTAAATAAAAAAATTTTAAAATTTAAAATTTAAATTAACTCAATAAGACAAACTATACCAAAAAAATGAAAGATAAAATTTAGAGATGAATTATGAATTTAGCCACGTACCAAATACAAACACATGTTCATATTTTTATTCACTAAATAATTAGATTTATCTCAAATAGATAGTTATATAAGTATTGATAAAAATGTCAAAGACCATAACTTTTTCAAACACATTTTAAAAGAATTTGTTAGTGAATATATAAAACTAATTAAGTTTGTCTCAGACAATAG
>JAOQMQ010000005.1:9059471-9070748 GCA_027563845.1 Erythroxylum subrotundum | reverse complement strand
CCACGGTGGAAGTCGGCTGAGAAAAGAGATAAAAACTATACAGAAATTTGTCCCCAGGGAACCCCGAAGGGAACCCTAGGCGGTGCCGCGAGTGCTTCTCCTTTTTCTTCTTTTCTTCGCTCGTCTATCCTTTGCCAAATGTTAATCAATTTTTCCACACACCTTAACCTAATTTGGCAAGGCTTTTATAGGATGGTTCGCGGGTCAGGCTGAAATAGTGAGAGGATTTTCCATTTAAAGTCCGGGTACCCGATCGCACGTCGCGACGAGTTAATTGTTTGACGTCGCGATGTGCTGCTCTTTGTTGCTCATCGTGGCGTGTGAATTATTTGACGTCGCGACATGCTGTCATCCGTCGATGCGCCGCGACGTAGGAATTAGCACAAGTCGCGACGTGTCTTCTCTTCATGCGCCGCGACGTGATAAGTTTCGCTGCGGCTCACGTCGCGACGTATGTTCTTCTTCATGTGCCGCCACGTGTTGACTCTTCTGATCCTTTTGACTCTTTTTCTCCTGCAATATAAAATAACAATTTGCAGTATCAATTGTCCTTGGAAAAATTATAACGCAATCAATGTCAATTTGCAACAATTTCACTAACAACTTGCATAAAATATAAGCTCACTGCAAGGGACTAATTTAAGCACAAAATCACGAATTAAGAGTCAAAAAGCACATTAAAAGCCATGAAAGTGTAGCCAATTTATATGATAAGCTTGGGCTCAATCAATTCTAGCTTGGAAAAGAGCAGCAGGATGACCTAGCTTGTGACACCACCAATAATCACCATCAATCCTTTTGCTCTTAAACTGACCATGCTTGTTATTGTTGAAAGACCTATTGTGTCTATCATTCTTATTAGAGTTTTCTACATTTTTGTGTTCAATAACGTTAGCCTTAATAGTAGGGGCAGAGGTGAGAGATTTGGCCTTTTGCTGTATATGATTGACATCCTCAATCTTTATATGCCCTATCAACTCCTATAGTTTCATGTCTTTCTTCTTATACCTCAACTAGTTTTTATACTTATTCCATGAGGCAGACAATTTCTTAATAAGGGCATTAGCTTAAAACAACTCACACATATTCATATCCTTAACAGGAATTTCAGCAACTAAGTTTTCATACTCATATAATTGATTCATAATGGGCTTATCATTAATAGCAGTAAACTTTAACCACCTAGCAATTTCATATTTCTTAATAACGGTATCATCAGTCTCATATTTCACTTCTAACACATCCCAAATTTCCTTGTCAATTTTGTACTTGGAATAGATAGAAAATAATGGATGATCATAGGGTTGAGCAACACTTTCCTAATGGTACGATTATCCTTAGTTATCATAGAGTCGGTATTGTCACTAGGAATATCTTGAAACAACAGATAATTAATTTTGTATTACTGAAAGTAAAATGGAATTTTCTCATACCATCTTTTGAATTTTCTCCCATCTAATGGGTGTAATCTTTTTAAGTCAGGTATAATTCTCTGGGCTACAGTGACAGGGGCAGAACCTATATGGGGAACAGTAAGAACAGAACAATATTCCACTTATGCTGAAATAAACATGTAGCAGCACAATATTTCAACTTATACTAAAACAGACACAAAGCAAGAAAAATGTAACAATTTTAGACAAACAATAGCAAGAACGTAGATTTTCGAATTAGATTGTGAGTGCAATAATGTAATAGCACCAAATAAAATTAGAATAGCTTATCTGAATTCAAGGCGTCGTGAAACCAATGGCCTAAGTCAGAAATTCCTCTTTTATGGTGCAATAGGACAATAGGATTTGACCCCATGGTTAATGTCTTCTCCACCAGCTTCGGTGCACTCCAAAGGTAGAGTAAGAACTATTTCCATAAATGTAGAAGAAAAGCAGACAGATGCAGAATAAAGCAAAGAAGACTTTTTTCAAAGGTGTCTAGATATGTGCGTTGTACGGAGAAAAATGTAACAATTTTCTTCAAACAATAGCAAGAACGTAGATTTTTGACTTAGATTGTGAGCGCAATAATGAAATAGCACTAAATAAAATTAGAACAGTTTATTTGAATTCAAGGTGTCTTGAAACCACTGCCCTAAGTCAGAAATTCCTCTTTTGTAGTGCAATAGGACAACGGGATCTAACCCTATAGTTAACGTCTTCTCACTAGCTTCAGTGCACTCCAAATAGTAGAGTAAGAACTGTTTTCATGAATGTAGAAGAAAAGTAGACAAATAAGAAGATTTTTTTTCAAAGGTGGCTGGATATGTGCATTGTATGGAGAAAAATGAAAGAAAACACGACTGAGGGAGGAGAGAAAAAAATAGATGTGTGGATCGTATATATAGAAGGAGAGCTTCATACATTGACAATGAAATAAAGACATATTAAAGTACATTAACTTTATGAAAGTTATCGCCTACAATATGATTAGCATTGCATAATAAAGAAGCTAATAACGTTATGAATGTTATTGGCATAATGAGGGTAATAACGTGATGAACGTTATTGGTTAACTGACAAGTACTAAAATGTATGAATTAACCAAGTGGGTCCAAAAGGTTTACGTCACACGCATGACACTGCCATGCCATGCCACAGCAGAGCCGGGCCCAATGACATGCACTCGCATTTGTGTGTGTGGTATCCATACCCTCCTCAAAAGACTTGATTCAAAGCCTCACAAAACAATCTAGTATATCAACTAGGTGAGAGTCCCTTACTCTTTCAATATGGAACACAAACCAAAGAAAGAAATATAGATGCTCTAAGTTTTGGAACAACACCAGCCCAAAAATAATATGTGAAACACCAATGTTTTCTAAAGAAAGTGAAGCAAAAGAATGAACCATAAAGAAATAAAAAGAAGAAATGATGGTTGAAACTCTAATATGCAACTACGGAAGAATGTTAATAACAGAAAGTTCTTGGAAAAAGATAAATTTAGAGAGGACAATTGCATATTGCAAGAGAACTAAATCTTCTTGATGTATATTAAGCCTTTGATTTTCTCCCTCAAGAAGGAGACGATTACACTTGTCGGTCACGATGAGATTTTTGGAATTATATAGATTCAGGAGATTTTCGAGTCCAAAGATGGCCCCTATGCAAGAATGACAAGCACAACTTGAGAAATGATAAGCAGAACTTTGCAACATATCAGGTATAAGCAAAACTTTACAACATATCAGGTATATTTGTACTACAATTTCCTTAAAACTTTGTCTTCTAATTTTTTTTAAGCTGTTATTATTTTATTTTAATTTTTTATTATTACTTATTTGGAAAGTTTTTTGTCATCTTTTACATTTATTAGACTTTTTTTAATAATATCTTCATATCACATTTGCATATGGTTCTATCAGAAACAACTTCTCTACTTAGGTAGGGGTAAGGTTACGTACTATTAGACCTCTCCAGACTCCGCGTTGATGTAGGATTCAATTGGGCATTGATGATGATGATGATAATTTTCTTATCTTATCTGAGTATTTAGATATAAGACTTCTCTTTATAAAACATACAATACATTGTATAAATTCTCTCTTTATTTTCTTTCACTCAGTATTAAAGCTTCTTTGAGTTCTTAATGTTCACTACTATTGTTGGTGTATCATTCGTTGTTGTCAGCCACCATATTTTGACATCAAATGTCATTAGCCACTTATTTGTTCCTTCATTGAAGTCTGAAAACAACTTTAATTATTGATTTAATTGTACCATCGTGTTCTATATTAAGAGATCGATAAAATGAAATAAAAATGCCACCAAAAACTAGCAGATGCACCCCTGACACCCCCCGCCCCCCCCCCATTTATTGATACAAAAACCTCTATAATCGCTTTGCATGCTTTATACATCGGTAACTTTATAATGTGACAATCCCAATGACATCATGTCACATATCTTCATAGTAATGTTATGTCAATTAATTAGAAAAGTTTAATGTGTCTAAATCACCCCTTGATACAATTCCTAATTACTTATCGACACGTGTTTTAACACTTGTCTACATTGTTGACAATTCCCAATCATTGATTGACAAGTGCAAAAATATTCTATGAAATGTGTCTTACCTTTCTCTTAACACGTGTCTCCATTTAGTATTTGTCACATTTCCTTTTATGCTTACTCCAATGTGTCATGTCTGCCTGCCTAGTAAATTTGTTGGGTCCGACCTAATTCATTAGTTCACAACAAGAATCACATTGGTTAGCCTATTTTCAACCATTTTAATTTTTTTATCAAATCAGTTCCTGAGGCTTTTTACTATCTTGAAACCAAATCTATCATTTGTTTGTACAAATTCCACCTCTGACTACTGGTTTTGTGTATTGCCTTCTTGGTTTTATTGGTTATCTTATCTTATTTGCATAATAGATTCTACTAAACATATTTTAGGTTAATTAATATTATTTTTATGAATTAACTTAAGATTTATTGGCTCAAGAGAAGTGTAGTTTTCTAAAAATAGAATTTTATGGAATATTATAATTGATAAAATTTCAAAATCTACCAAGAAAAATAATGAAGATGAAAAAAAAAATTATTGACCAATTAGAGAAATGGCATGATAAGAACCGTTAGATCTTAACATGATTCTATAAGACTTATATTAATGTCATCAAGTTGGGTTTTCTTCAATTAAAATCTCATTATTCAATATTTGATGATATTCATCAATTGTAGTTATAGTGTTAGCTTTATTATATTTAACAACAACCAAGACAAACTAATCATGTCAATATCTCTAAACTGCAAGCTTTATGGGATAAATTGGCCACTTATGATCCAATATGACCTAATGCTAAAGGTGTTAAAGTCTATGATGATATTCATGATTGACAATATGTTTGATGTTTGTTTATGACCTTTAGAAATGAGTTTGAGTCCTTTCGAAGTTCGTTACTTTATCAGAACCCTTTTGCCTAAACTTGATATTATAATCAAAGAATTAGTTTTTGAGAAAACTTATTTCTATTATATCCAAACTAAATAAACATCATTTTCAATTAACGTAATTCTTGCTACTTATCCTTTAAAACTGCTTTTAGTGGTCAGACATTAACAGTTCTACTCATAATTTCATGTGAATCATCTTGAAAGAGTTATTGAAATTACTAAAAAAATTATAGTCAATTTATTTCTAATTATTAATGATTATAATATAATAAAACTTTTGGGAAAGGCACTACATCTTAGCCTTGTCATACCATAGTTGTTGATGCTACTACTGGGGACTCTTTTGGCAACATTTCTCCTAAGCTTTTTATAGAAGACATATATGATGTTCTCTATCAATTACAATAAGATTTAGGTAAATCCATCTTGCAAGATTTATTTGTCACATAAGGTAACTCCCCTTATACTTATTTGACTCTAAGTATTAACAATCATATTGTTAAATCAAGGAAGGTTTCAATCAATATTTTGATGATATGCACTACTAGTAGGTTTGTTACTTTAATATGAAGGAATATGAGAACAAGAAGTAGTTATAAACTCAAGAAGATAGTTTATGAATTTGACAAAAGAATAGATGAAGTTTGTAACTTACAAAGTGAAGACCAACTCAAAAACAAAAGAAGAACAAGGGATAATGAATCCATTCTTTATTTTGTAATGTTAATTGTAATCTCATTTAGTCACTTTGATGTTCTAAAAGGCTCACCATAAATAAACATTTTATATCACTTTATTGCATGTCTTTTCATTCGTTAAGAGACATTGAAACTTTTGATTTTAATAGAAAAGTCTCTTAATCTTTCAAACACTCTTTAAGAAATATTTTGGGAAGTGTTTAAATCATAATTACAATAAAAAATTGAATTTGAACATTTAAATTTGTTAAAATCATGTTTTTAGGGATATTAGTCTACCTAGATAGGTTGGTGATTGACCAATATAAGTTAAAATATCAAATTTGATTTACCAAAATTATGTAGTAACCTTGGTTGATGTATTAGTTAATCAATGTATCATATTGATCAACTAATATGCCTACTGTTCAACTAGTATCTTAACAGTACTGAATACGTACATTTAACGCCTATTGGTTGACCAATATGCTATAATAATCATGCTCTAAAACTAGCCTTTGTAATGGATAGTCTTTGACTTTAATATGCTATGGTGATTAAGGTTGTCTCCCTTTCACTTATATTGATGCATCTTTGATTTTGTTCAATTTTGACATTTTAGGCATTTTTTTACTATTTTTAAAATTCTAGGCTTTCAAAAATATATATTCTTTTATGAAATTTATTGTTGTATATTGTAATTATGTTATATTTGTTACAATTTCAATTTATAATTTTGTCAAATTCTCATTACTTTAATTGAATCTTTCAACTTAGACACAAAACTGAGATTAGAGTTTTTTTAAAATTAGACATAATTAGGGATTTTTTTTATCAAAATTGGTCTTTCAAACAATTATTTTGACTCTTTAAATGTCCAATAATCATCTTCCTTAAATAAACTTACCAAGCTTGATCAGATTCATTTTTATCTTTTAATCAATTTAGCTTGATGCATGACACTTTATATTATGAATTTTCAGATAATTTATTTCTTCTTGATAATTCTAAAAGGGGGAAGAAAGATTGACAATAGTAGATTTAGTGGAAGTGAAGATATTTAAGGGGAATGACTTTTGTATAAATGTGATTTATATATACTTGAGTACAATTATAATATGCTTAAGCTTATGCGTGGATATTTCTTTTATTTTTATTGGATGTCACTTAATTGAAATTAAAAATCTCTTTTGTTCTTGATTAATTTATGATTATGTATGAATTAAGGGGACCTAATTATTATCTTAATATGAATAGTTGTTTGTGTGCTAGATTTATTACTATTCACTAATATCATAAACATTTTGCCATCATAAAAAAAGGAGAGATTATTGAACTAAAGAAGGTTTTAATTGACGTTTTGATGATAATAAAACATAAATACTAATAATAGATTTATTATTTTGATGTGAAAATAAGTTCTATTAATAGAATTAAGAAGATAGTTCATGAAGTTGACAAAACAAGAGATGAAGTTTATAACTTACAAAGTGAAGATCAAGTCAAAACCAAACGAAGAACAAGGAACATTGTGGTCATTCTTTAGTTTGTAATATTAATTATAATCTTATTTAGTCATTTTTATTTTAAAAGGCTTACCATATATAAACATGTCACATTTTTTGTATGAATATTTTTATTCATCAAGAGGCATTGAAGCTTTTAGTTTCAATAGAAAAACCTCTTGATCTTTAAGAAACATTTTAGACAGTTTTTAAATCTAATTGCATTAAACAAATCGAATTTGAGCATTCGAAGTTATTAAAATCATGTGTTTAAGGGGCTTATTGACCTATATGGGTTAGTGGTTGACTAATATAGGTTAAAGTTGTCAGATTTGATATTCCAAGAGTTTTTAGTAATATTAGTTGATGTATTAGTTAACTAATATGCCATATCGGTTGACCAATGTGCCTATTGATGGATCACTGTCTCAACAGATATTCAATCCATATTGATCAACCGATATGCTATATTAGTTAATTAAAGCTTTGCAACCAATTGTTATAACGACTAACGTTTAGCTCCAATAGTTTGTAGAGGTTTCTAAATCCTATAAATATATGTTTTGTCATCATTTCTTGTGTTAAAAAATATTTGAATGTCTTTTACACACATTTCTAAGTGCTTTTAATCATTTTGAGTATCATTATCTCATATTTGTATGAGTGAGTCTCTTTGGAGTCATTAAGTGATAAAGTGGTGTACTTTGAGTTGTAAGATTTTGGTTGGGGAATCATTTTATTATACTTAAGGGTGTCCCAAATGGGATTAAATTTCCCCTCCGCTGCGTAACAAGATTATAGAAGGGTTCTTCTTTATTGAGAAAAGATTTTATAAAAGTTATTTTGTATCTTAAAAGAAGAATTATAGTAGATTCCAAGAAGAGTCTTGGGAGTGGATCTAGGGAAGGGTTATTTTCTGAACCATTATAAATTGATTTGCATTCTTTCTTTCATATCCTTTTTAAATTATTGTTCAATAGTTTGATCAATTTATATTAAGCAATTTTCTCTTCTTTATTTATATTAATTGTTGTTAATTGAGTACAATGGTTAGAAAAGTTATTGAATTTTGTAATAATTCACTTCCCTCTTAGGTGCTATTGGGGGCTAATATATAAGACTTTTGATTCTTCATCCTTTATATCCAACGGACGTTCCATTATTGTACCAATCATTCATACTATAGATAACCCAATCATAATTGTTCAAACTATATGAACAATCCACACACCAATCACCAAATTTATTTATTTTTTATATTCCTAAAGTTACCTTAAATATTTTATCTGTTGAACAATTATTTTGATTTGTTGTTAATGTCCAATTTCTTAATTTGTGGTTATTTATGCAAGATTCACAGATATGGGAGATCATTGGGACCAAGTGTAAAGATGGTCGTTTGTTTGAACTTATATTATTTCTTCTTCCTTCCAATAATATTAATGCTTCTATTGCTTCTCAGATTTGATATGTTCAATTAGGTCATCTTTCCAATTCTAAATTAAAAGTTTTAATTTTTTTAGTGGTTGTTTGGTTCATGTCATAACCAATAACGTTGATTATGTTTTATATCAAGTTTCAAAACGTCATGCTTTACCCTAAAATGGAACTATACTTCAAAAACAAGTGATTATGTTTTATGTCATGATCTCCTTATCTTACAAAACAAGTGATAACTGAAATTTGTAAGGGAGTATAGGCTTTAAATTTCAAAGAGAGGGAAATCTTATAAAAAAGTCCATATCCATTTCTTGCTTTAGAACCATATTAATTATTAGAACCTTTTAGGAAGAAGTTGCTCTTACTGTTGTTTACACAATCAATTAGACTCTTTCTTTAATCATTGATAATGTTTCTCCTTGTGAACGTTTGTCTATCTATCCTTTAAAATATCATATTTTAAAAGTATTTGGTAGTGTTTGTTTCATTCTTTGTCAACCGTAAGAGTATAGTAAATTAGAGTTACGAGCACAACTTTGTTGTTTTCTAGGATACAGTATTGAGCATAAGGAATATTATTAATTGGATACTCTCACCAAACGTCTTTGGATTTATTGCCATCTTATTTTCTAGGCATATAAAATGTTGTCAACTAAATCCTTCTTTCAAAAATTGACAAACCTATTGCATCTCTTCTATTGAATTTGCATACACCTCTTTTTTTCTAATGAAATTTTTGCAACAGATAGCGCTTTTGATAAGGACTAACCTTTTACTTCTCCTAAAAAATTTGGTATACCTGTAGAACCTATTTTGACTTTTTCCAATTTCTCTTACTCTACCTACTTCACCTTCTTATACACTTCATTGGTTTACCTGTATAAGTTAACCCTTTATTCTTTTTCATAATTATGTTTGTTCTATCACTAAGACCTTATGAGCCTCACATACATCGTGAGACTAGTTTTAATCTTTTATTGTAAAATCACAAAACTTTCCTTTCATTGAATAAAAATTTTCACGTTCAGTGAATAGTATTTTCAAATGAATAGGTAATTTTTGTGGGACCCAACCTTAAAATAATGAAAAATATCCAGAATAAGTATTAGAGTTTAATGATACTGAAACGGATCGAAAATAAGTTGTATAGGATGGATTTCGGGAATTTCGAAAGTTTAGGACTAAAATGCCCTTTTTGAAAAGTAATGGGTATTAATGATTTTAAACTCATTCAAAAAATTTTAAAGCATCCAATCAATAAGTATTGACCTTAATTAGAGTATTTCATGGTCAATTCAATGGTAAGATGGTTGCAAAATATTTTCGGAATTTAATTCGGTTAGTTGATGAATTAAATTCAATAAAGGGCAATTTGGTCTTTTTACATGTCATTAAAGGGCAATTTAGTCTTTTTATACATATCATTAAGGGTAATTTGGTCATTTTATATGGTGTTAGTAGAAGAATGAGTCATCAGAAGAGAACCAATAGGAAGGAGAAGTGTGGAATCCATTAAATGAGCATTAAAAAGAATAAAGCAAGACTGTCTTCATTTGAACATAAACGGGAGAGACCAAACAAAAGGGAGAAAAGAAGAGAGAAGAAGGGACATTTGGCCAAGGAGGGAGAAGAAAAGTGCAACTACCATTTTTCATGGTTTTGGAGCATAAATTGGAGAGATCTTGATCAAGTGGAGGTACTCATCAAATACTAAGAGATTGGAAGATAAATTGGTAAGTTTTCTTAACCTAAATTTCTAGTTTTGGGGCTTTTAGTGGGATAGATTTATGTAAGATAAATGATGATTTTTGACTTGCCATGGAGTAGATAATAAGTTTGGAAGCATTTAAGGGATGAATATGACAAGAGAAAGAATTATGTTTAATGAATGTTTGTATTTGGTTCTCGGATCACTTGAACCAGACTTCTTGTTTTGATTATAACTTGGCCTACAGACCTCTAAATTGGGTGATTCCAATTGGATATGAAACCTAAGACATAGTAATAAAAATTACTAGGAGAGACTCCGACCTAGTTCTAGCTGAACCATGTTGTAATTTGAGATTAAAAATGGTAATCTGATGCTGCCCCTGTGTTGGAGCAGCTTGTGATGTTTTGTGCATGTTTCTTGAATTATAACTTCAAATGGTTTAATTTTTGATGATATGGAAACTAGAGACATAGGGGAACGAATGTCCTGAAGACCTTAAACCTAATTGTAACATTTGCTATGTGAAAAGTAAAGAACAAGTGGAGGTATAGCTTCTGGACATAGGTCATATCCGTGACTCATCATACATCATCATGATGTGGTGAATTAAATTGAGTGAGATAGTGTTTTGATGAAATTGATAAGTTAGAATGGGTATAAATATTATTGTAAGTGACTTTTGAAGTTAGAATTGAAAACAGAGAACAATAGGTTAGCTTTCAGTAGTAAAAAAAAATACGATTAGCGTACGTGTTACGCGATTAAATACTAATCTCGACTTCAATTAAACCAAATTTATAATGTTAATGTCTTATTTTCGAATTTGGAAATAAATGCCTAAGCGAAATGCACTTGTTTAGGTAAAGGAAAGGCACAGAACGCGTGAGTGTGCTTAGCGATAAAGTTGCTTAACGGTGGGTGCATTTTAAATGTATTTTATGAAAATGATTTCTATTCTATCGTGAAGTGAATATGGATTATGAGTTTTATATGAATGATACATTATAAGTGAATATTGTTAGTACAATTTTATGGTTTTAGCATTATAT
>JAOQMQ010000005.1:9007495-9017501 GCA_027563845.1 Erythroxylum subrotundum | reverse complement strand
TAACTGATCAACCATCCCTTCCATATTGTTTAAATGATCAGCTACAGAAGTACCCTCCTGGTATTTTACCTGCATCATTTTTTCAGATAAAACGATTTGTTGTTGCCGGTCTTTGAAATATACAACTGCCCCAGCTTATTCCACAACGTTCTTGCATAAGTCTCGTTACAAATGTGATTGTACACATTATCATCGACAAACTGTCTAATATAACCACACGCTCGTTCATGCTCAAACTTCCATTCTTCGTTGGATATCTCCTCCGGTTTAGTTGTCGAAAATATCGGCAAATGCATCTTTGTAATCATCAAGAGATCCTTCATTTTGGTTCGCCATATATGGTAGGTCATACCGTTTAAATTGATCATTTTGCTCGTCTTCACCTCTATTTGTCAAATTAAGCCAAATTTGAGAAAACCGACCTCAAATATGGAACCAGGACGTCACAATTTGGCAGAAAAAGTATCTTCTAAAATTTCACCACGGGATTGGAATAGTGTCGTCGGACCCTACCAGAATAGGAACTATGGGACCCGACAAATAGTAACTTGTGAATAGTACTCACCAGAATAGCATCGTCGGATCTCACTAGAATAGTGTCGCGGGACTCGGTAAATAGTAACTTGTGAATAGTACCGCAAATAGTATCGTGGGACTCAGTTACTATTGTTGCACAGTGCGTCACCTTGCAAATTAATTAAAACAACGTAAAAGTACTATTCATCACCTTTGCCGTTTTACGTCAACTTTTCGAGCGGATCACGCCAAAAAAGTCGCTGAAATTTTCTCTTCCCGATGATGTGCTTCTTTTCAAAAAAATACTTCCAATGAAAACACAGCCCTGATACCACTTATTGGGCGCAGCGGGTGTATTTTGTGAAAAGAAAAAATAAAATGAGCAAAATGGACAGAATATTTAACGTAGTTCACCCTTAACTTTGGGCTACGTCCACGGACAAAACTCAGAATATTTCTTCCACTATTACAAATAGTAGGTATACAGAGATGAAACCAAAAATAGTGGCTCACAAGGTATTTCCCAACCTAAAAATGCTAATCTCACTATTTTGTCACTCACCAACCCATTAGGAATAAATTCTCAATTTCAGAGCAAAACAATGCTCTGGTTTTGCTTCTCTCTATTTTTTGTTGTGTGTTGTGATGAAGCATGGAATGCCTTATATAGGCACTTCGCCGCCTGAAGACATTTCTTCAACTAATGCGGCACCGATTTTGGATTCAATATTGGCGTCCCTCCGTATGAAGAGGGACCTATTGTCAACATGTTGCCGCACTAATCTTCCGTTGTTGCACCAATCTACTCTTTCCTTGGCTATGTTTTGCTTAATCTCGTTGTATCTTTCTAATCAAATCCCTCTTTTACAAAGGCGATTTGTTCCACATCCTGCTGTTTGAAAGCCGTTTCAACCCTTGATTGAGTTTAATCATACATTCATGCATTTGATTAGCATAACCCATGGCTCCCAGTAAAGGCTCAATCTTCCAACTATTTTTGAATCCCAGTTACAAGTTAGCAAATATAGTGAATTCCTTAAGAACATGACTCACGTATAATAATTACAATATTTAGTGGTTTCTAAGACCCACGAGGGCTGTGGTGGAGTGGCTGAGGCTCCTCCACCCTTAACCAAGGTCTCGAGTTCGAGCCTTGAGAATGGAGTCGCTTTAAAACTCGTGAGAGAGAGCTTTGCCGCCCAAATGGGTCCTACTCGGCTCGAATCCGAACTAGTCGGTTGCCCCTGTGACGCCGGATACCGGGTGGTTTAACCAAAAAAACAATGGTTTCTAAGAGCTGAGGTTATCTTTCGCTATATTTTGTGCTGTTGTTTTTTGCTACTTGATTGCCAATTTATACAATGCAGGCTGAGCATACTAATATTTTTCTCGAGGAGGATAAACAAACCCAGAAAGTTAATGCAAGCCAAGATGCAACTGAATCCGACAATACCCTTGCCTAAACAACGTGGTTCAGTTATAAGTGTTTAGGGTTTAATTACTTAGTTTTAGTTTAATTAAGACTAATATGTACAAGTATTTAAGGTTTCTGTTTTATATGGCTATAGTCACGTTGTTAATGGAGATATTAATGTGGAGATAGAATTTTAAAAAATTGAAAAATTAAATATTTAATTATTATTTTTTAAAATTCAGGTTACATTTATAATTGAGTCAAGCTTATTTTGTTATAATTAACCATTATTTATAATATGTGCAAGCTAAAGCTTCCTACGCGTGCCTTTCTTGTATCAAATACAAGGGGATATCTCATTTTGTACGCTTCTATGCAAGACTATTTTTTTCTAAGTTAAATTATATCTACAATCGACTAGGTTTTTTTTTAAACGGGAGTATATTACTAATAAAACGGCTAGGAAAACTTAATCAACTAGACCAATCTAACCCGAGTCAACAGACTCTCCCAAATGCACCCGACCTAGATCCAGAAGATTGCCGAAAAAAACCTGACTGTATTACATCAGGAGAAGTAAACTCAGAACAAGTAATAGTAGTTACAAATTGGGGGAAATCTGTGTCCCAATGCACAAAATCAGACTGGAACAAAGCCTCTCTAGCTATGGCATAGCTACTTTGTTTGTGGATCTTTTGATATGACAGACGTTAATGTCCCAAAGCTCATGGAGAAGAGCTTTACAATCTGAAATAATCACTCCAACATAAGATAAATCTGAAATTCCATCCTTCAGAGCATTCACAAGCAGAAGACAATCTGATTCAATAATATTACACTGTATATTATTAAGTTTTATCTAGGTTAGCACTAGTTAATGAGCCATTTTTATCACTATTATATACCCAAAAATTAAGGATGATAATGGAGTCTGGTTTTGGTCTAAAATTAACGAACCAGATCTGGATTAATCGAGTCTTGAGCTCGAGGCTCGATTAATCCAGACCTGGTTCGTTAATTTTAGACCGAACCCAGACTCCAAGCTCGAGGCTCAAAAGGTGATGACAAAATGACTTTGTTTTGATATTTTATTTTTAAAAAAGAACAATTCAGGCCTATTGATTAGGCTCGAACTTGTTGCCTTGAGCTCAAAATAGCAAGGGTCGGGTTTTATCTGGCCTTAGCCCATTGTCATCTCCTTAAAAAAATAATATTGGAAAAAGAAAAAATAAAAAAGAAAAGTTTTTAATTTCCTATATATTGACCTGATAGGGATATAATTTTTTTTTTTGGGCCAATAGATAGGGATAGAAATTGACACAAAGTGTTATGGGCTAAGGTAGAATGGTCTAGTAGATCATTTGGATCCAATTTTCATCTTGCTAACCTAAATGACACTTTTTCATCATAAATAGGGAATCTTATTTATTTGGTAAAATTTTAATTATTTTCCTATTCAGGAAAAAGAAAATCCCAACTTATTCTACAAAATAAATATTATTAAAAATAATTTGATGGAGAAAGAAAACAAATTTAATTAAATTTATAAAATTAAAAAATTCAAAGCAAGCAACTTTCATCATCATCATATAGTAGGATATATATTTTTTAATATGATTGAGAAAAAAGGAAAAAAGATCATAGACATTGAATTAGTTTGAGATGGATAATAACTATGTATATATATATATATAAAAGCATATGTATATACTAAAAAAAGAGATTAAGAGATATGGGAAGTAGGAAGACTGATTCCATATGAGACTATTACTTGATAGATAAATATGAACCAATAGCAAAATAAGCTAATGTTACGGCACTCATATCTCATCTATCTCACATTTTTCTTTTTCCTGGATCATAAACTTCCATTTATCTTTGGATATCACTAAAAACATACCATCCTCTCCCAATAATCAGAATTCGATGAAATTATGGTTACTTTTTTTTTCCTGGCATTTATCTAGAACTGTTTCACCTCCTCCTCGTTTCTCTTATCCTTCCTTTTTTCATATATCTATATATATACACACACAATGTCAATTGTAAGAAGCAATACCTCTATCTCTCACCATAAATTACTTGCTTTCTTTTTTCTGTATCTGGGTTGCTTTGTCTATATCTTATAATATAACTCCTAACCTTAAAATAACCACCCAAAGTATAGATTATCCAGAAAAAGGAGGAAGAAAGGTAAAGTTCTGGTTCAGTCTCTAATTATTACTTCTCATTTTTGTATTTTATGTTTTGAGCCCATCATTAATATCTTGTCATCCCGAAACAGTGTCAGATACTATAAACAAAAAGTTCATATGCATAAACATACATTTCCTGGGAGTATCTGTCAACAAAACAGACACATAGCATTATAGGCCTGCTGGCGAGAGAAAAAGGATACGTAAGGAAAAAGTTTATTATCCGCATCGCATCGTTCTTACGAAAGCCTAAAAGGTTGTCATCCATCTTTTAGTCCTTTGTGTGTTTTGAAAAGTCTGAAACTGGGTCTTGATGTGCTGTTACATTGATGTTACTCGAGAGAGAATACTTAACTATGACAGCTACCCCGCTTTTCTTGGACTTCGGATACTCTCTGTGTTATTTCTTAATCTAGTTGTCATTTTAATGGCTGAATCTATTTAATAGTAAATCAAATACTATCTGTACATTCCATTTATCTTTATTTGCTTGCAAACAGACAGAGGTAGGTGTGAAGCGTTTAATGTCAGAGTGTAAAAAGGCAGAGTAAGTTCGTTGGCCAACTAAGAATTTGGAGATGGCATCAACATCTTGTGCCAAGCAGAACCAGTTGCAGACGAAGGAAGTAGAAATGAAGCATCTTCAATATCCCACAGCTTTGGCGGGATATGAGGACGTTGTAGCTAGTCCTAACCTCTTTATGTCTACCTTGGAAAAGCTTCATGCTACCATGGAAACCAAGTTCATGTAAGCTAAATATAATTTCCTCTATGCCTGCTTTATAGCTCTAACTCGACAATCAGAATTATTTCTGATATCTGATTTTGGTTCCAAGGAAAATAACTAGTGATGGAAGTTGTTTCTACTACTACTCCTGCTACTTCTCGGCTTGATTTAGATATATATACTTATTGTCCAGTTGTCTTATACATATAATGTGCTTGTCAAAAAGTCCACCATGGATTTGTTGGTGGTAGCTTTTACCCGACCTTTTGTACTAGGTCATCCCTATTGTTGAAATGTGGAAGGAGGCAGTGGACGTATGACAATAAGAGGAAACTTATAGCACAGTGTCTTTTGCATTTCAGATGACATGGAAAAGTCGAAAGTGTATTCGCTGAGGGCAAATTCTTCTGGGATTAGTTCAACT
Source organism: Erythroxylum subrotundum (assembly GCA_027563845.1). Taxonomy (NCBI): domain Eukaryota; kingdom Viridiplantae; phylum Streptophyta; class Magnoliopsida; order Malpighiales; family Erythroxylaceae; genus Erythroxylum; species Erythroxylum subrotundum. The sequence continues at coordinate 9,012,225 of JAOQMQ010000005.1, read as the reverse complement.
ACAAAATCGTATAAAGATTCATCAGTTTTGCTGAAAAGCTGTCCTTTTTTTCTAAATTAACTTTAATTGATATAACTATGTGTGTATCTGTTCATAGATGTTGAACATTTCTTAAATCGAATAATCGTGTTAAAAAAAGGTGACATTTTTATTCTTGTTTAGAGACTGCTGAGGCAAACTACCTTGGACTAATTTGCCTTTTCTGGTGTTAGGTAGCCTGTTCTGTACTTTCTAACGCATTGAGTGCTGATATTGTAGGATTCCCATCATTGGTGGAAAGGAATTGGATCTACATCGTCTTTTTATCGAGGTAACCTACCGCGGTGGTATCGAAAAGGTAATAGGAAACAATTTACTTGATTTTGTTCTTTTATGTTTTTCCTGATTGAATTTGGTTGTAAATTCATTGACTCTGTCCCACTCATTCCAATTTGCAATCCTTCCTGGATTGAGTAATGTGTTAGACATGTGCCAACCTTATTATGTTTCTTTCTTGTTGATTTCTCTTTCTCTGGACTGTTTAAACAGTCTGCTCATTGCTAGTTTTGGGCCTTTATCTTTAGCCTTTCACTTCCTGGTGTACTCTGTATACTTTTGGGTGTTACTTCGATGGAGGATGTGGCTGTGCACATTTTGTAGTCTATAAACTTGTCTTCCATGTTATAAGTTGGAGCTGCAAATTAGATAAAGGCAATCCATCTTAAGTGATGAATTTAGACCTAGTGCTCCAACTTACTAGATGCCGAATGAATTGTTTTCCCCATTGAAATTTTCGTGGACTGAGAAGAAGATTGACATAAATCATGGAAGTAATATAGCATCTTGTTGATTTTTTGGGAAAAAAGTATCTCGTGATTTTTAACTTTGCAAGATGTGGGCACTACCCTTGATTATGGTGTCAATGGTGTCAATCAGACCTCTAACGACTGCTGAAATAGCCTTTTATCAGCATGGATTTATTTTCAGCAGTATTGCTTTTTAAACTTGATAACAAAGTTTTTCATGAATTAATGCATAGACCATTGGATGCTTGTCATCTATGTTTGCAGGTTATAAGAGATAAAAGATGGAAAGAAGTCACTGCAATTTTCAACTTCCCATCCACTGCAACAAATGCTTCCTTTGTGTTGCGCAAGTACTATGGTTCCTTGCTTTACCATTATGAACAACTATATTTCTTTAAAGTTGGCAGATTGACTCCTTCATCAGCTGGTGTGGATATTAAACTCTTGATCCTCATCAAGTGCAATTTCTGGAATGTTTATTTATATTTGATTCTCTTTCTGCAGCTCCCTTGCAGAGCCCATTAATGGCACAGGTTCCAGCTCAAGTGACTGTTCAACCATCACCTGAATGTCAAACAGCTACAACTCAACAACAAAATTCAAACACTATACAGCTGAGTGGAGGTTCATCTTCTTTTGTTCATTCAAACCTTTTACTTTTTTATTTTTCCTTCAGAAACACCTGCATTTCAATTAGGCTTTAAAAGGAGGATAACTGAACTCCTGGTAGATTTTGCAAGTATTGACGCAACTATTTCTTTTGACTTGTCACATGCCAAATCTCTAGTGATTCAATGCTAGACAATTATACCACCCCTCATTCATTAGCTGGTTAAATATTTTTCCTCACATTACCTTTTCTCTTGCTGTTCATTTTATAAATAAGTTGTCTTTCTAAAGTGAATTTCATTGTAATTGTGCAACAATTCAAGAAGCAAGTGGTTGTATACATCATAAAAATTTAGATTGCAGATGGATATTTTCAGCCATTTTGTTTGGTAGCTATATCAATGTTATTTGATATAAATTCTAATGTTTGATCAATCTTTCCACTCGTAAGAATAGCTCTATTAGTAAACCTTTTGATCTAAAAATATGCAGCAAGGTCATCATCATCAGCTAGTTCTCCAGTAACAGGAGTAATTGATGGGAAATTCGAGAGTGGGTATCTTGTTACTGTTAGTATAGGCTCAGAGAAGCTCAAAGGGGTTCTTTACTGGGCACCACAGAATCAATCATGCCAAGCATCACAGCATTGTACTCGTGTGGCCAACAACAGTGGCAATGCTCGAGCTACGACAGGTATTCAACGGCGACGCCGCAGGAAGAAAAGTGAGATAAAAAGGAGAGATCCTGCTCATCCCAAACCTAATAGAAGTGGGTACAACTTCTTCTTCGCCGAGCAACATGCAAGATTGAAGCCCCTCCACCCAGGGAAGGATAGGGAGATCAGTAGGATGATTGGTGAACTTTGGAATAAGCTAAAGGAATCTGAGAGAACAGTAAGAAAAATGTTGTTGTAAATTTATTTGTTCAACGCATATAGTGATCTATATTTCTTTCCCACTTTTGCTCTTTGGTGTCAAATTTGAGTAGCTCTATGGTTCATTTTTTCCATTGTCATCAGGTTTATCAGGAAAAGGCTATGAAGGATAAAGAAAGGTACAGAATAGAAATGGAGGATTACCGAGAGAGGTTGAGAACAGGACAGGTCATTAGTAATGCTATTCCATTACAGCAATTGCTACCAGAAGATTTAAATATGACAGAAACAGATGGGAGGACTGAAGAAACTGGTGGGAACTCTCCTCATTCTCCAGACAATGGGAGTACTTCTGGTGAAATTGATTCAGAAGATGATAAAAACCTAGGAAAGGATTTCGGTGCAAAAGATTATCCAGTACTGGAAGTAAACGCTGATTCTGGAAATATGGTTGTGGAGACTTCAGCTGAGGCATCAGCACTTGAGCTTTCTAAAAGGGCAGGGAACAATGGATAGGTTGGCAATTTTCCTGGTGAAGATCATTGAAGTTCAATGGCAAGAAGTAGGATTTAGTTGTGTGTCCACAGTAGGCTTGGCTTAGTATGGTTACAATTGCAGATGTTACTTTTCCATTTAATATTTATTGTTTCGCCAGAACTATGCTCTCTTATTGTCTGGTCCAGCATCTTGTGAAAAATAGGTTAGTTGTGATCTAAGGGCAGAAGTTTTGGCAAACTTATGATGGTTTTGTAGCAAGTAGAAATTTCTTGTGACCCTTCAGGCTTAAGCTCAATCGTTGGCAACAGTTCCATTACAGGTTCAAAGTACGATAAGCATAGGCAGGTTTGGAGAACAGAAGGGCATTATTTTAGGGGCATACATATTCTAATGGTTTCGCAAGCCAAGACATCATCTCCTTATCATTGGAACTTATTCTTAAATCAATGCAAACTTTTTGACGAGCATCATAAAGGAGTCATCCCAGGACTGTTTCAAATGCCTGATATCCTGTGTTTTTGGAGTGGCCAAGGAAAACAACTCTTGTTTTGCCAGCATGGATGACTGTTGCCTTCCTTTTTCTCACTTGCTTGCCTTGTTCATTAATTAGACATGAAACCCACTTCTTTGTACCTATCATTTTCAGAAACATTTCCCTTTAGTTTGGATATTAACCCACGATTAATACGGTCGGAGTGTCCTGTTCAAGTTAGGTGCTTGATCTTTATTTCTGTTTGACTCAAGACAACAGAAGTTGTCCAGTACTGTATTGTTGTGATCCCAACTCACTAAACAATCTGAACCGTTTCAACGAATGGGTTGGAGCATGTGCATTCTGTGCAATAGCTCCCTTGTTCTTATGGCATGAATGTGGTGTCTACTATTAACTACAGAATAGGTGTAAAATAAGATGCAGATCATCTTCTTGGTAATTTAGGAACGATGTTACTTTGAAGGGTGGAAACGAAACTATACAATGAGGTAAATTTGGTCATATATACTATTCTTTTTACATCTTATATCAAATATCAATCTTCCAATGACACAAACGTTTGTTTGCGCAAGTCTAACATATGTGGACCAGGAGTGCCTTATGCCTTTTGACTTTTCATAATAAGATGGTGATCCATAATCTAATATTATTTCATCGTATGAATATTTGTAGGATCAAATGAAGCACATGCATTTAGTGAGATGCAGTTGCAATGAGATATTTAGATAATATAATGTGGAATTAACGCAATCACTTGGGTTGCAAATAACACTTTCAATATGAAAATCTGAAAGAACTTGGAAGAATTATAGTTAAATTAGGAGGAGTACAAAACTTGAAACACCTGTACATACGATGCATTTAGTAATAATTATCCAAAGGGAAAAGGAGATAAGAATATAGAAAATAAAAATATTATTATTCAAAAATATGAAACATCATTGCACTCTTCTAAATAATAATATTATTAAGATAAACAAAAAATGTTGGGACCCGTTTCCGGACCCCAACCTCTTAACAAGAATCGATGCAAATCGAATTGGAAGGCATAAACGAAAGAACGGAATCAAAGCAAACAAATCAAATCCGAAGCGAAATTGAATTCAAAATGAATCGAAACAAATTTCCGAAACACAAATCGGAACGATCAAAGCGAAACAAATCCGAGATCTCATACCGAACGAATTACAAAGAACGGATTTTCAAAGATTCCGACATCCGCGAAGAAAACTTTAGAAAAACAGCTTAGCGTTGGAAACTCCAAGGCTAAAACCAATCCGAAATTAGTATAAAATTTTTTTCTTCTTTCTTTTCCATTCTTATTATTCATTCCTTTTCTCTTTAAACAATTTCATACAACTCAAAACAACTCAATTTCCCATTTAGAAATTTAACCATTCTAATCTCACTATCCTTTGACATATATATTTTCCAAAATCTCAAATTCACTAAGATTGATCTTAATCATACA